>APFE030683158.1:663583-678461 GCA_000404065.3 Pinus taeda | reverse complement strand
ATTTTAAGAGAAGTAAGCACCCTGCTCAACTGCTAGCCTGCTTACGTAAGCACCCTGCTCAACTGCTTGCCTGCTTACAGTACTCACCCTGCTTAACTGCTTGCCTGCATACAAGTACGCACTCTGCTCAACTGCTAGCCTGCATACAAGTACGCATCCTGCTCAACTGCTAGCCTGCGTACCTCGCTCTGAGTCCATTGAACTGCCTGCGGTCATCCGCACCTGAAGCCCTTCTGTGCCTACGTACCGGTGCTCCTGAAACCCTTCTGTGCCTGCGTACCGGCGCACCTGAAACCCTTCTGTGCCTGCGTACCGGCGCACCTGAAACCCTTCTGTGCCTGTGTACCGGTGCACCTGAAACCCTTTTGTGCCTGCGTACCGGCGCACCTGAAACGCTACGGTCCTGCGTATGTACGCACTTTTCTCTCACTATACCTGCGTACCCTCGAGCATAGATGATTTCAAGACTTCAGAAAGAACCCAGATAGTCAGATCTACAGATCTGAACATGCGCCGAAGAGATCTTAGTCCATCAGTAGATTCGCCTTATTTAGATCTAGACTAGATCTTGCCCTCATAAGATATTCAACCAAAAAACATGCTTAAGTCAAATGATCTCCTTTGCTTTATATAGGCAAGCTCTTCCTCAAGTCAAGGATCATGGGGCTCAATAATAATAATAAAATAAACAATACCACAGGCCAAAACCATGATAACACAATACCGTCGGCTAAATACCATGAGAAAACCCCATGTGTGGGTGCTTAACTGCCTTGAAGTGTGTGCACTGGGGGTACGCACCCAATGAATGGGTATCCTGCAGGTATGGACGCACTTTATATAAGACATGCCTACGTGTACACACCTTTTGAACGGTGTGCCTGCGTACTCCTTATTTTCTTCAATATTTGAGAGTTGTTCATCAATGTTTGCTATTGACCTGTTGTACAGTGATCCATCACCTGTATGGGTTGCCATCAAGCACAATACTTTAGCCATAATGCCAACATGTTCCCCATTCCCAACAAGATTTGCAAGGCATGCGTTGCTAATCGCCCAGCCAAAGGAGGATTTGACGTCAGAACTTGGTTGTATTCTTCTTTGTTTATCAATAATAATAGACGACTATCATTATGGTTCCACTAATATTGTCTTTATAATGATGTTTGATTTGTATCCTTTCTGACTGATACATAGTTGCATTTCTTGGATTTTATGCTTGTATTTGTGTTGTTCTTTGCATGTGCAGGTGTCTGTTCACGAGGATCGTGAGGATTGTGACCAACTGAAGCGAAAGAATGGGAGCAACGAATCTTCTACAAATACTAGCGTTGGATTCGAGGTAGGCCCTCATCATCGGTCTTTACTTTGCAATTAGGAACCTATGTGTTAGCGTTGTTTGATTGTTGCTAGACCCAATTTACCTTGTTAGATCTTGTTTGCGTTAGTTTTGAGTAGGGTCTTTCCTCGTTAACTTGTCTAGGATTTTTTGAATTCAATCATCCTGGTAGATCCATCGATCCCGTCTCCTGTCCCTAGTGACCAAGCGTCTCCTTCTTCTGCTGCTCCTGAGACACCGGTTTGTGGTGACACTTTTCCTGTTATTCCAAGTGTCCAACCGTTGAGCTCTCCTACCCCAGAAGACGAGCTTCACGATCTGTTTTGGAACCCTATTTGGGAACCTTATGAAGAGGATTTTCTTTCTACCCCTATTGGTGTTTCGACCTCGATGGCTTCCTCTGATATGGAGGACAAATCTCCTGTAGCGAGTGAAACACTTGTTGTGTCAAGTATCGAGACTCCTATCCTGGTCATATCTACGCCCTACACTGTCACCCCTCTCGGTGTTACAGTGCCCTTACACTATAGAGCTCTGAGGGATGCTATGGGCTCTAGGAACTCCTCTTCAGGTACCATGTGGGATCATAACATTATTCCCACTACGGGATCTTTTGTTTCGCAAGTTCACAATACCGTTGTCACGTCAGTTCCGACCAATCCAACCATTTGTGTCGCATCTTCAACTTCGGTTGCTAGTGCCATTATGGCATCTTCGATCGTAACTACTGTTGTCGGCATGTCCCGCAGTCTAGTACATAGTGGTCAATCGACACATACAGCCAGAGTTGTTAGTGCCCCACCTTCTTCTGGTGCCATTCCAGCAGGGGGGGCATATTCTCAATATTTGCATACTGTCCAGAATCCAGGCGCGCAAGGCCCTTATTATGACCCTATAGGTCATCATTTGTACACTTCCTTGCCAGCTGAGCCCTCTGTTGAGGTTTTAGTTCCATTAAATGTCGCTTGGGGTACCACTGGTTATGGTGGTGGCCAAATCCGTCTGGATCAAGGGCAGCCACACCAAGGACCATCGTATCAAAGTCAGCCATCCTACAGACAGCCTAATTATGGGCAGCAGTATTATGGCCAAACCTATCCAGGGCAACCTGGAGGCTCGCAAAGACAACCCTCCCAGGACAACCTTTGGCCTATGGTGGTCTGTCTTTTACTTATCTTGGGCAACCCTCTGGAAACCCGGGACAACCTTATGCTCAACAAGGACAACCTGGAGTCCAGCAGGGGTACCCTTCGGGTCAACCCTACGGGAATTCAGGACAACCTTACGTGCAACAAGGACAACCTGGAATCCAGCAAGGGTACCCTTCTGGGCAGGGTGGTCAACCTTACATGCAGCAAGGCCAGCCCACTGCTCAGCCTAGTCAACCATCTCGTCCGCAAGGACAACCCTCGGTTGTACAAGAACAACCTAACGCCCAGCAAGCTCAACCTTCTGGGCAAGTAGGTCCATCTCAAAATCAACTAGGGCAACCTTCCGGCCAGATGGCCCAACCCCAGTCTTCCCAAGGACATCCTTCTGGGTCTGCTCAACCGGGCATGCAGATGGTCCCTGCTTCTCAAGCTCAGCTTGGCTTTCAGCCCCAGACTCAAACTGGTCTCTAGCCGCAAGGTGGGTTTCAATCCCAACCTTCTTACCAAGCGCAGCCTGGTCCCCAGGATCAGTATGGAGCCCAACAACTGTATGGATACCATCAACCCCAGGGGCAAGCTCAGTTTGCCCCGTATCAAAATTATCAACAGCTGCAGGTCACTCCTTATCAAAATTACCAGCAACCAAATGTTGCTCCTGCAGGTCAGTATGGTAACCAATGGGGTGCTAGGGGGCAGATCCAGAATCAACCGTCCAGTTATGGATATAACCCTTATGGAAAAAATCCCTACGGACAGGGTCCTTCTAGGCCTGGTCCGTCCAGACAGAGTCAGTGGGGGCAACCAACAACTGGGTGGAACTCTGGTCCTACCTCATATCCACAACTGTAGATGTCCTTCAATCCTCATCTACCATTCTTAGCAATGTTGGAACTGCCAGATGTATCTAAATTAACCAATGATCCTATCTTGCATAATCCACACTGGTCGCCGGTTCCAACCAAGATACCCGATGATTGTCCCAAATTTGACGGCAAAGCTGGAGAGGACCCTCAAGCCCATGTAATGACTTATCATCTTTGGTGCTCATCGAATTCATGGCTTGACGATTCAATCCGACTCCGCCTGTTCCAAAGGACTCTCACCGGATCGACTGCTAAATGGTACATTGAATTGACTCGTGTGTCTTTTCAAGATTTCAATTCATTGGAAATGGCATTCCTCACTCATTTTCAGTTACCCATTCAGTATGAGACGGGAACCCATCTCCTTACGTCTCTCAAACAGGACACAGCCACGCACATCTCTGATCATATACATGAATGGAGACGGCGTCGTCGGTTGATAAAGTTCTGGATTTCTGATCAACTCCTCACCAATTGGTTCACGACTTCCTTTGTCCCTAAGATCGCACAGGACATTGCTATGGGAGCTTGTGTGACTGAAGAGCAAGCTATCGCACGTGCTCAGTACCTTGACTTAGTTTATTCTCAGTCAGGTACTTTATATGAGTATTTTCCTGTTGCCCCGAGACACGGTACATCCAAAGCTCCACCAAAGCCATCTGTTGATGGGGTTATTGGCTCTGTAAATCCTTCGTCGAAGAAATCATCTTCGAACCCTGGGAAGCAAAAATCAATGCTTCAAACAAAAACACTTCTCAGGGTGGTTCTAATTCTAGGACTACTTCCGAGGTCAATGTCGTTCAGTCCACCACGGTGAATAAAGCCTCGAAAGGAAAGAAAAAGGGGAAAGCGAAGAATAAATCTGAGCAACCCAAACAGGACTCCTCCAAACCTCCACCCGAGGAAGGAGCCAAGCGTAAACCAAAGTATCCTTGTCTTATCTGTGATGAGGATCACTATACCAAAGACTGCCCAAGGCGGTCCGAGGTTAGTCGTTTATTGAAAGGCGCTCCTGGGATTCCTGCGGTTCTGAAAGAACCTTTCCCCTCTCAACAGACTCAAATGGTGGTCGATCCATCTTCGTCTTCTTCTCCCTTTGGTTCCTAAGTGTTCATGGCTGGAACCATTCCCGTTCATGTAACGACTCGAACAAAGGAATATCCGTCATCCGCCGGGAAGGAGCCTGAGGTCCCCTCAAGCGCTCCTCCATCTAGTTCTGGTCCGCTCCACATTGAGAGACCTAGTACTGAGACGCCCATCCGACCCCCTCCCAAAGGAGTACTCCGGAGATCATCTTACAACCCAAATGCTCGTGCTACCCAACACTATAGCATAGTTGAGGACTTAGCACAGGCTCTGTCGGCTATGTCCGCTTTAGAAGTTCTCCAGAGCTGCCCCCCTCAAAGGAAGTCCCTGCTATCGGCCATCAGTAGCATTGACCCGACGGATTCGGATTTGATCACCTTTGATCTCGAGAGCCATGTCCCAACGCTGCCTCATCAGATCGCCTTCCTCATACAAGTCATCATCAATTCGAAAACGATCCATCGTACGGTTATTGATGAAGGCGCGTCAACTTGCATCATGTCTGTTGCTTGTTGGAAAGCGATTGGGTCTCTGACTTTGAGCCAGTCTCCCACGACGCTGGAAGCCTTTGATGGGAGAGAATATCGTCCCCATGGTATCCTTCAACGATTGCCAATTAATTTGGAAGGGAAAACCGTTGAAGTGGAAGTTGAGGTCATTGACGAAAATCTTACTTACAACCTCCTTCTGGGTCGGAGCTAGACATATGCCATGCGTGTCGTGGCTTCGTCCCTCTTCCGTGTCATTCGCTTCCCTCACCAGGGGAAAATTGTCACAGTAGACCAGCTCTCCTTCTTCGCTTCTTCTTTTGAAGGCAATGTGCCTTTCGTGGAGCATACCTCCATCCCTTTTGAGAGTGTGGGAGCCGGGCTCTTCAAAGATCCCGCCCTCACGGGTGTCTTTTCACTCCCACCTCCGAACCTTGCTTCGCTCGGTTTAGTTTCTACTCGTTTTGATTCCTCATTGCACACTGCTGCGACCCTTGGTCCCTTTGCACAAGGGGGCATCGATCCTCTAGCTTGTAACCCTCGCTCAGCCGAGGGGCATGGGCAGATCATCGGTGTCGTTGATCATCTTATCAAACAGGCCGAGACGACGCCTACATTATCTAGGCCGGTTACGCAACAGTGCGATGGGGCAAGTCCTGAAATGGGCTTGACTTAAACCAAGTATCATGAGTCCAGGCACTCTCTCTTTTTGTATATACGTGTGCTTTTAGCAAGTGTGTTGTGTGTGCATGTTTTCGTGTTTTTGTCTTGGTGTGTCGGCGCGATTGCCGCTTATTATGTCTTTTTTGCTTTTTGGACAAATGTCTGGATCGCCTTACGTTGGTTTCGCTGATGGTGCCTCCCCCAGTACACGCAACTTGTCATCTGCAGCATGGGTGATCTACGATCCTCATGGTGAGTTAGTAGACATTTAAGGGGTTTGTCTAGGTTGTACAACGGACAATGTCACTGAATATAGTGCTATGATTGAATTATTGGTTGAGGCGATTAACCTCGGCATTCGAACACTGGTTGTGAACTTGGACTCTCAGCTTGTCGTCCACCAACTCAACGGGCGTTATTTTTCCAGAGATCATCGGATCTTAAGGTTGTATTTGCGTGTTAAGTTGTTAGAAAGGGATTTTGATTTCATTACTTATCAACATATTCCAAGACGACTTAATACATTTACCGATGCATTAGCTAATTATGTGTTGGACAGGAATTTTCATAGCATGGTAATTCAACATAATACAAGAAGCATAAAGTACAATAAACCATAAAACATATGTATATATATATGTGTGTGTGTGTGTGTGTGTGTGTGTGTGTGTGTGTCCAAAATGTTTGCACCCTGTGCATCATCAAAAAATAATACATGTTTGTCTAAATACATCCAGAGATAACATGTCTCTCAAAAAATATGCATAAAAAGAAAACTCCTATATATCTAGTCCCGATGGTGCTCATGGTAGCACGTCACGGCTCGCACTAAACGTCTCAGGAGCCGGTGTGTTGTACAGGTAAATCCCCTCTGTGGATAGAGGCGATCCCACTAGCCTAAATGGGGTCTAGCAACAATCAAACAACGCTAACACGCAAGTTCCTAATTGCAAAGTAAAGACCAATGATGAGGACCTACCTCGAATCCAACGCTAGTATTCGTAGAAGAGTCGTTGCTCCCGTTCTTTCGCTTCAGCTGGTCACAATCCTCACGATCCTTGTGAACAGACACCTGCACATGCAAAGAACAACACAAATACAAGCATAAAATCCAAGAAATGCAACTATGTATCAGTCAGAAAGGATACAACTCAAACATCATTATAAAGACAATATGAGTGGAACCATAATATGTCTCGATTATTATGGATAAACAAAGAGAATACAACCAGTTCTGACGTCAATCTCCTTTGGCTGGGTGATCAGCAACACATGCCTTGCAAAGCTTGTAGGGGATGGGGAACAAGCCTCTCTCTCCTTGGTTACTTGGACAAATATATCCTCATTAAAGATGTAGCCTTATGGGGATGAACAAGGCCTCTTGTAGCATGGGCTTATCAATTCTCAGACTTTGGGACTTAAAATTTGGAGCTTGGAGAGTAGAATTACTAACTAGCTTGTCAAAGGAAAAAGGACAAGCTTATATAGAGAGAGGAGAAGGAGATTGGATCATCCACAAGATTCATGGGATTGTCCTTATCATTAGGAAGCTTCCATGAGAGGTGGAGAACTACTTCCCTTCTATGGAGATTCGAAGCCCAACTGAACTAACTCAAACTAGAATCAATTCATGAATAGGTTAGGAAGAACATTCGCAAGTTGGTTTGTTAAAAACCTTACCCAACTAGGTTGGCGCTAGTGCGACTCTAAGACAGAGCACCAGCTGGCGCGCCCTCTTTGGAGGATTTCCCCCATTGGTGTGAGTGATACACTGAGGAACAACGTCAATGGAAAAAGGGCTATTTTTATGGGTATTTTGCAGAAGGTGTCTTCAGGGCATATGAAGTACATACTCAAGGGGATATAATGCAGGTGTCTTCAGGTTATGTCACTTCTCACAGGTCTCGGAATAAGTCCTCCAATGTGCGGGATGAGGGGTAACAGGGACAGTGACAAATTACTGTGTAACATCCCTTTTTTTCTTAAATTCTGCACTTGTCGGTAAAGTGCAACCTAGTAATCCTTAGGCAGAAATTTTCTTTTCAGCTTGGCCACCATCCTTGATCAGTTCTTTATCGATAACTTGTTCATCCTCCTTCTCTCTGCTTGGACACTGTCCCACTACAGGGCTGTGTGTCCCTTCAGTTTGGTTGCAGCGAAATTGACTCTTCGGTCCTCGCTGATCTCTTCACTTTCAAAATACTTGTCCAACTCGCTTATCTAGTCCAACGGAACTTCTTTGGACAGGCTGCCATCATAGATAGGAATATCTGGTTTGGGATTGTTGCTGGTCAACAGAACTGACCTCAACAACCTCATCTCCAGCCCTTCCTCATCCAATCTGTCTGTTGTAACTATGGCTTCCTCCTTGCTGTCATCTCCTATTTTTGGATCCCTTCTCCTTCCTGTCTCCACTGCCTCTAAACGAGCAGTAAGGATCCTTATTTCTTCCCTTAGTCCTTCGTCTGCTGCTCTGCACACACCTCTCCCACGTCCTCGTCTTCCAACTTCCATATCCTGGCACTTTCAATTTCATGCTCTGATACCACTTGATGGGTCTAGCCCACCCTTGTCACACTTACCAACGTTAATAATATGATTGTGAATGAATTAAATGATAAGTGGTTGGATTAAATATGATATTGTTTTATTTGGTGGTTGATTGAAATGATTTAATAATTGGTTTTGGGTCCAGACTTATGATTTGTACCCACGCTAATTGAATATTGGACAAGTGTCCACTCCTCGGAATTGTCACTCTCGCTTGGTATGAGGGTCTCAAACCCTATCTCCCGGTCATTTTGCATGCGAACTGTTGAGGTTTGAGGGCTCTACAATGTGGATATGTTCCGCAATTTTCTTTGTGTAATATTATGCTGGCTCTGGTACTCTGGCTCGGCTCTTGACCTGGAAACTTGTCGGCTTCTCCGTTTGGTAATGAGCTCTTGTTTGAACCTAGTTATTATGTTATTTGTTTCTCTCTCTGCAATTAATCTTTTTGTCAAATTATGGATTATAGTCTGCTTGTGGAAACTGATATTTCTCTGTATACAAGTCAATGTTGGTTATTTAGCTAGATTGTATGACCCCTTTTGGTCTTGTATCCTTCTATGCGACTGTTCATTGAGTGCTCTGGTTGTATTGCTCTGTTTTGTGGATAGGTTGTGGTCGCAAGGCCTCGGCTTCGGTTACCTTCGCAATGTCAAGGTAAGATTGCGTTCTCTGCTATCAGTTCTTTCTCCTCCTTTTGATTTTAACTGACGCACTTGCTCCTTCATGAGTAGAGTGGCCCTAGGTAACTGCATGTCAGCATCCTATCTCTGCAAGGTAAATTCGAACCTTGGTTTCGTTTTTTTCTTCCTGTCTTTACTTTATCTACCACATATTACTCACAAACTTCGATTAATGTATGTCATTGTAGGTACGTTCGTCCTAGATGGTTTTGGACTTCCTCCTTGATGCTCAGGCTAGACTCAGGGAGGGTCGTTCCCTGTCATCTTGTAACTTGTCTCTTTCTCATTGTAGGCTAGGGTTACAACAATTTATTGTAATGATTTGAGTTTGTCGTCAGTATATATGCGTAGGCTGTTAGACTTGCTTTGTTCCTCTTGTGGGTAGTTACTATAGGGTTTGGTTTACGATTAGGGTTTCTAAACCTGTATGTTATGGTACTCCATCGAACCTTGTACAGTGTTATTGTATGGACTGTGTATATTTAAATGCGGTTTGTAACTGTATATATTCGAACAAAGATTCTTGTGCTTATTTTATAAATGAAACAAGAGGGTTTGTTCTTCAGAAGTACCTGTATGATTTGTTTGACTTTGCTGTTCAGAAATGCTTGCATCTTGTCTCTACCTTTGATGCTCGAATTAAGTATAAACGTCTAGGATTCCTCTGCACTTGTTTGATTGATAAATTCAGGGACTGTATGCCCTCATTTCTGCAACGTATTCTTTAATTATGTCTGCAAACTTGTTTTGATTTGTGAGCCTACTTGAATCAATACAAATAGAAACACATATGTGTGTACATGCTTATGGAATAAAACAGAGAATGTACTTTCACTGTTTCTAGAAATTTAACAGAATGACAGATAGACAGTTACAGGATATTGGAAAATAGTCTGTGTGCTTAGAGATATTTTATTAGATTTCACTCTCTCTCCAAAAAGTCGAACCTCTTACAATTGCATTCTCTCCTTTTTCAATAATTGCCTAGAACTGTTTTCTTCTAACTGTTGTTGATTACACATTTTTTTTAGTTCCAAAAACTTTTTATTGTCCTATGTTACAATCTTGTAAAAGTTGACATGAAAATAAAATAAATTACTTGCAACAGTTTACCTAATTAACCCTCTACCTTCCTACATACTGTTCTTTGCTAAATTAAAACAACATAAACAAAAACAACTACAGTGTTCACTTAGCAATTTCCTTTTCAGTCCTCTCAGAGACCAAACAACCTTTCGTCATGATGACCCGTCAGCTAGATGCTCTTACATCATAAGCCTACGATTACGATAAGGGGATGGAAAAAGCAATTTTAGACAAAGGGAGACTTCTGTCTAGGGACAACACTATTTTTTCAATGACTTGGTTGGGTTCCCAAGTCACAAAAAAGTAAGGGTGTCTATGAGGGCATGACAGCTAGGGAGTGCCAAGGTGTGCAAGGAATGTCAGGAAGTGATAACACAAGCTAGAAAGTTCCAAGGCATGTTAGTCATTCCAAGACATGCCAAGTGCTAAGGCATGCCAAGAGGTGTTAGGTGCTAGGGTGTGGTGCTAACGCATTCTAGGGAGTGCCAGGGAAACACAAGGGAGGACTACTTTCAATTGCACGTAAATGAATGAATAAGAGTGTGTGATAGGGAGTGTTAGCAAGTTTTGGGTGTGCTAAGGAGGCATTGACAAGGTATGTTAGATAGTGCCAAGGAAACACAAGGAAGGAGTGGCTTCAAGTGCATGGAAATGAATGAATAATAGGGTATGATAGGGAGTGTTAGAAAGTTCTGTGTGTGCTAAGGAGGCATCTCTGGACAAATTTTGGGAGGGTTTGGAGAATTTTTTTTTATTTTGGTGCAGACTTGCAATTTTTCGGCAATTTTCTGTCTAGGAGCATAGCGAGCTCACACTGTGCTTCTTCCTCAGGGCTCCAAATGATCTAAAATCAGAATTTTTGGAAAGCATATGACCCCATCTCAACCCAATTTTCCTACTTTCCTGGTTTGGGGCTCAGGTTTTGAGAAATTTGCAAAAAAGAGGCCAAAAATCACCTTTATGCCCCTCTCTTTCCATTTCGTTGCGCGCGTGGAGACACCCTGGGAGAATGGCCATATCTCAGCCAAAAATGGGTCATTTTGAGTGAACAAATACTGTAAAGACATCTACACTCTCCCACATTTCCAGAAAAGGCTTCCAATCTGGATTTGGACTTCAGAAAGGTACTTAAAAATGGCCTCCAATAGCTTGTTGTACACCTGGAAATTTATGAGATTTTTGTAAAATTTTCACTATGTAATTTTTTGTAATTCCTAGTTTGACTTTGGTAAAAGTCAAAAGGGTGAAGTAGATGAATGTGAGGGGTAAAAGTAAATGTAAATAATGGGTGGTTAGTATTTATAAGTCATTTTGATGTAAATTTGACCTCATTTATGAGAGAGGTTGGAGTCAAGGTTAATTGTAGAAGTCATTTTTGACTTCCCTAGACATTAGGGTTTGGTTAGAACACCTCATGGAACAGTTCCTAGAGTCTTTGATTCGACCCCTGAGAGCGGGGAGATGTTTTTTTGGTCTTTATGTATCAGTTTCTCAGTGATAGAATGAGTTGGATTTTAGAGGAGATAACTATTGTAGCTTGTACTTGGACATTTTCTGGAAATCAAAGGATGCAATTTGCAACTATTATCTAGGAATTCATGTGCAGTAAGTTTGTGATGTTATTTTTTCTTTGTTATAGCTTTATATGAAAGATATTAATCTTATATTTCCATTCATCTATTATTCAATGGTTTTCCTTATAGTTTACAAACAAAATTTTTTGCATAAAGCTTTGTTTTGATGGAAAAATCATTATGTGTTACTTTATTTCTTGCTTAATGAATTCATGTTTCATGTTCATAAAGACCTTCTAAACACTACAGTACACTGACAAACCCTAATATCCATCACAAAATTAATGCTGTCTTGCTCCTTTTTATATTTTTTGTTTTAACCCTTTGATCCTTTGACCTAACTACCTGGTTTTTCTCCCTTATCGAGCAACAAAACCCTAAATTTTCCAAAACCCACCTGAGCCTAGCTATCTAGCCTAAAATCCTTTACATTCTAGTCATTTCTTTGTTGTGATTTCATAGAGAGAGCCCTCTCTGGTTTGGTAGGGCTAGCTACCAAATTAAAAGCTTGGTCTTTGATTACCTCCGTCTATCTCCTCATCAGCCTGGGACATTGTGGAGGATAACAGAGGGCATGAAAACTAGGAAGTGCCAAGGTGTTCTAGTGAATGTAATGTTACAAAGTCATGGAAAAGTATAATGCTAGTTGTAAGGTCATGACTACCAAGGTGTGTTAGGGAATGCTAGGGCAAGCTAACATGTGCCAGATAGTATGAAGACATGTCAAACAAGATAAGATGTGCCAAGTGCTAAGGCATGTCAAGATTTACAAGGGTGTGACAATGCATGCCAGGGACTGTCAAGGGAACAAAAGGGAGGAACAAGTTAAACTACAAAGGAATGAGCACATAATAGGGTTAATAAGTCATCAATTTACCTTTTCCATGAGGGGCATGCTAGGAAAACCAACACTAGATGCCAATAGGTGCCAAGCGCCAAGTGTCAATGAATTCTAAGTGCCAAATCTTCCTCCGTTTCTTCTCATCTATTTTCCAATAATTGATCTCAAATAACTTTAATATTAAACCATGGAAAATAGTACCAAGTCATCTCAACGCATGCCAAAAATGCTAATACTTGCCAAGTGCCAATGTGTGTCAGGGAGTGTGATGCATGCTATGAAGTGGAAGAGCATATTGAAGAGTGCTAAGGTGTGCTAGAGAGTGCCAATGCATGTTGAGGAGTGTTAGGGAGTACTAGGAAAACATAAGGGAGCACTAGGTCAAAATGCATGGAAGTGAAAGAATATAAGGGTGTGTCGGGGAGTGTTAATGAGTGCTAGCTGTCATGCCAAGGAGGGAGTGACAAGGTATGCTAAGCACGGGTAAGGCACGCTAGGGAATATCATGGAATGTCAAGAAGTGCTAGAGTGTGCTAGGCATTTTTGGGGAGTGCTAGCATGTGCCAAATACTGCCAAGGCATTCCAGGTGCTAAGGCATGCTAGGATGTGCATGATGCCATAGTATGCCAATATATGTCAAGGAATTTCAAGGCAAAAAAAGGAATAACCAAGCTAAAATGTAAGGAAATGAACACATAAGAGGGTTAATAAGTCAGGACTTTATCTTTTTCAAAATGGGCATGCTAGGCACACTAATAATATGTTCCAATGCATGCCAAGTGCCAATGTGTGCCAAGTGCTAATGTTTTTCAATGCAATATTATGCTAAGGTGTTCCAGGGCATGTCAACACATGATAGGGGAGTGCTATGCTATGTTAGAGCATGCTAACATGTGCTTGCGAATCCTACTAATGGCAAGATGTTCTAGTTACAGAGATGTTCGAAGACATGTGAGGTGCCAAGGAATGTTAGTGTACTCTTCCAAAGCATGTTAACGTGTGCCATGAGTGTTGAGGAGTGCTAGGTCTCTCTCATTAAAAGAATTGATAGAACTTGATTATGTATTAAATAATATAGTTCCTACACACACCAGTGGAACTTTATTTAAAGGAAATTTGCTAGATAATAAACCTAATAGAGATAAATCATGTGTTGACTCATAGGAAAACTATATTCTTATGAGTTGAGGGAAATAATACATACTAATTAATTCTTAACAAATTGACTGACTATTATAACCACTATGACCTTTGACACTTAATAAAATAGACTCCACAACAATGGTCTTAAATCGTTATTTTTTTTAAAACAAATATAGTAACAAGTACATAACTTCATCAAAAATTCATTGGAATGATCAATGATGACGAACATTTTTTGACCATCACCAAAAGTAACCAAAAAGAGCATTGGTGAGGTTCAATAAATATCGTCACTAGAAGTGTCACCAAAAAGAGAATTAGTGATGGGCCTTTAATGATCCTCACCAAAAGTGTCACCAAAGAGAAAATTAGTGATAGGCCTTTAACGATGTTAGGATATTCCGACACGTAGGAATAGTTAAGTATAACTTGGTCTAGTATAGAGTTAGGTAAAGTGTGTTTATTTACCATGTGCATTTGTAACTTACAATCCGACGGTCACGATATGTAGTGATCCGACGGTTCATTCTCTCCTCGGTATTACCAACACTTGATCCATGGCTTGACACCCGATGGGTGCATGAATTCTATTTAAAGCGCATGGAGGGTCATTTGTAGGTTCACCATGCATGAGAGAAGCTTATGTAAATTTTCATTCTTTCATTAATAAATTGCCTGTAGTAGCCACGTTGGCGCAGGCCGTGGACTCTTTCCCTCTCTGAGGGTTTTAACCACGTCAAAATACTGGTTTATTGATTTGTGATCTGTTTGTGAGCGGTGTCCTTTTGGTGTTCTATCTGAGGAACTTACCCTGTAAATTCCTACATGGTATCAGAGCTTTTTAAGGGCCGCGTCCGTTGTTGATCCAAATCTGAAGCCGGTAGAACTGCATGCGACTGCCATCTCCTAGATATGTTGTTTCTGACTGCTTTCAGGCCGAGAGGACTGCTCTGTTGTGTTGGGAGCATCTGTTCCAGTGAGGAACCCCTTTCGTTTCACGCGAAAAGGTTTCCGGTAGCCCTAGCTGCATCAATTTTTTAGATCTGGAGGTATACAGTGTTTATTTGCAGTTTACTGTTATTTTCTCTCTGTTTATTTCAGTTTCGGTTTATCTAGCTATTTTTTTTATCGGATCTATACCTTTCATTTCTGTGTATGCTCTTTGCCCTGCGACTCTGTGCGATCTGGGCAAATCAGAAACAGAAAGGAAGAATTTTTCTCATGCGTATGCTCTTTTCCCTGCACTTTAGTGTGATCTCGGAAAATCAGAAACATTGAGGAAAATATTTAGTTTCCGGGTAAAGCTAACTTTAAGCCGTAAGGCTTGTTTTTTTTGCATGTCCGTGTTGGGTTTTGTTTTTTTGTTTTGTAGGGAGAAAAAGAGCTTTCTCAAGCAAGCACGCAATCCAA
>APFE030683158.1:605667-653177 GCA_000404065.3 Pinus taeda | reverse complement strand
CCTTCCTTCCGGCTGTCACCGAAAAGTCTAGCCTCCAACTGAACTCGTTGATTTTGCGACACCTGTTCCTGTTCAATTCTTTCAACAATTGATTTTAAAAGAGAGGATTCATCAAATGTTACATATCTACTAATGACTATTTCTCGCAATGTAGGATCCCACAACCTATATCCTTTCACTGCATAGTCATACCCAACAAAGACATAACATTTTGACTTTGGATCTAATTTTGAACGCTGATTTTTCGGAATGAGAGAATAAGCATCACAGTCAAATATTCTCAAATGTGAATAGTCAAAAGACTGACCCGTCCAAACTTCTTCAGGAATTTTACAATCAATTGCTACTGAAGGTGATCTGTTAACTAAATAACAAGTAGTAGATACTGCTTCTGCCCACAACTCCTTTTGCAAGTTATCATTGCTAATCATGCTTCTGGCTCTTTCCATAAGAGTCTGATTCATACGCTCAGCAACACCATTCTGCTGAGGAGTATAAACAACAGTTTTGTGTCTAACAATTCCCTCATCCTTACAGTACTATTCAAATTCACCTGAAGTGAACTCACCACCATTGTCAGTTCTTAAGCATTTAATAGATTTGCCTGTTCTTTTCTCTACCATTACTTTAAATTGTTTAAAGACATTTAATACATCAGCTTTCCTTTTTAGCATATAGATCCAAACTTTCTGGGAGTAATCATCAATAAATGTTAAAAAATACAGTGCACCTCCATATGACATAACAGGGGAAGGCCCCCACATATCAGAATGAATATAGTCTAAAACATCTTTACTATTATGATTTCCAACTTTAAACCTCTGTTTACACTGTTTGCCATACACACAATGTTTACAGAAATCTAAATTCAAGGATTTCAGACCTGGAAGAGATTTATGTTTCATCAATATCTAAAGACCTTTCTCGCTCATATGACCCAATCGTTGATGCCATAGACGAGTGCCTGCTTCTTCCTTTTCTGATGCAACCGCTGCTTCACCGATCTGAGTACTTCCTTTTAACCTGTAAAGATTTCCGACCTTTTCTGCCTTCATAACCACAAGTGCTCCTTTAAAGACTTTCAAGACGCCATCCTGACCTATAAACTTATATCCATCTGAATCCAAAACTCCCAAAGAAATCAAATTTTTCTTTAAATCAGGTACATGTCTAACACTAGTTAATGTTCTAACTGTGTTATCATACACCTTAATCCTGATATCTCCCATCCCAACAGTCTGACATGACATATTGTTACCCATAAACACAGAACTACCGTTTACATTTTCATATGAGGTAAACCAGTTTCTATGTGGGCAAATGTGATGCGAAGCACCAGAGTCTAACAGCCAGCTATCTAAACCCTGAGAGATATTACATTCAGGTGAAGTTTCATCTATCATACACAATTCTTCAACAGATAAAACTTCGTCTATCATACCTGAATCAACCCGATTCGCTTCATTCTTCAGGTTTTCAGATTCCTTTCGTTTCCAACAGTCCTTCTTCAAGTGTCCAACTTTATTGCAGTTCCAACATTTCGCCTTACACTCTTTCCTTTTGATTTCGATCTGGAAGTTCCCCTTGGTTTTTCTCCTCTTTCCTTTGAGTGTCCTCTAGCGACCATGGCTTCTGATGCAGCTGTTTCAGTGCTAGATTTCCTTCGTACTTCTTCAGACAGAAGAGCTCCCACGATTGATTCAAACTTCAAAGAATCAGCAGAGCTGAAGCTGATTGAAGTTACGAAGTGATCCCATGATTCAAGCAGAGAACACAGCAAGGTTATGGCTTTATCTTCTTCCTTTATTTTGACTTCCATATCTGTTAATTGACATATTAGTGTATTAAAAACATTCAAATGTTCTGCAATGTTTGAACCTTCTTTCATTCAAAGACTGTATAACTGTCTTTTCAGATAAATTATGTTGGTCAATGACTTTGTCATATAGAGATTTTCAAGTTTTTCCCACAATCCTGACGCTGTAGTCTCTTCAACAATGTTGAAGAGAACTTCATCCACTAGACATAGCTGGATGGTACTGAGAGCTCGGGCATCCAAGTCCTCCCAGTCTGAAGTAGTCATGGTTGCAGGTTTTTTAGTCGCCCCATCCAATGCCTTGTGCAACCCTTGTTGCAAAAGCAGATCCCTAACCTTCAGTTTCCAAAGAGCAAAATTGCTCTTTCCGGTGAATTTCTCCACCTCGAATTTCGCATTCGACATCTTGGCCATTTTTTTTCTTTCCTAGGGTTTCAGACTTTCTAGAGTTTTATATTTCCTTTAAAAAAAAATCTGTCTTCTTTTCCTTCTTATTTCACTCACATTCCTTTATTCTGATTTTAAAAAACTTTACTTTCACAGCTTTCTAAAACAACATTTCTGAGATAAAACTTCTTTCAACCGCTTTCTGGAAAAAATTCCGAGACAAAATTTCTTAAAAAAAATACTCGGATTTTCACCACGCCTTCACGCTCCAGCCCGCACAGGCAATTGAGCAGACAGCAGCCAGGATTCTTCTAAACGCATGCACAGGCAATGGGCATACAACAACTCTTCACGCCTCCAGCACAGCACGCATAGGCAACGGGCAGACAGCAACTCTTCACGCCTCCAGCACAGCACGCACAGGCAACGGGCAGACAGCAGCCAGGGTTCTTCTAAACATATGCACAGGCAACGGGAACGCACAGGCAACGGGAACACACAGGCAACGACTTCACACAGCACCACGCCTTCACGCTCCAGCGACAATGGGCAGACAATAGCTCTCGACTCTGCAAACTTTCACACACAGCAACGCTTTGCAGACTTCAACGCACAGACAGGCCTTCACCTTCTCATGGCTTACTGTCATGCTCCAACCACTTCTTTAAATGCACTTCTTCACGCCTTCCTTCAACGCAGGCTCTGTGCCTTTTTTTTTTACTCCGGGCAGACGGTTTTCGCTGATACGCCCTCGCACCACTGACTTCAACGCATTCACGCTCAGCTAACTTCAACGCATTCACGCTCTTTCGCCCGCACAGCCTCACTGGCTCTTCACGCTCTTTCGGCTTCTTCACGCAGACACAACTCCTTCACCTCACTAGCTCTTCATGCTCTTTTGGCTTCTTCACGCAGACACAGCTCCTTCACCTCAGGCCTCTTCACGCAGGCTCTGATACCAATTGTAGAGAAAGACAGATAAAACAATGAAATAAACAAGAACCCGGAACCCTAGCCAAGGTATAAAACTGAATTTTAACTGAATGGATGATTCAATTATGATTCTCCGCTGCTTTTATTTCAGGTGTATTACATTAGTTTTATGGCATGACTTATCATTACATCTATAGTTACATAACCAACTATTCGGTATGCAACCACCTAACTACAATTTACGTAAAAAACATTACTAATTTGTTGTCAATACTAACACTATTGAGGTTGTGGGAGGTTTTCAAATCCATACAAATTCAGCGCTTGGGTTTCTTATTGCCTGATGGTGAGTAGACTTCCGCAGAAGTTCAATTAGCACAACTCCAATTGAAATCACTACATTGTTTTTCTTAATTTGCAATGATTGTGATGATATGATGGGAAGAGGAGAGCTCCATGACTAGGTTTTGGTGAGATTTGCTTAGCAATTGGGCTTACAGTGTCCTCAGGTAAGGATGGACTTGATACTCTTTTCGGTCCCCCTGCTCTGATGGTGTTGTTACTTGTTTTCTCACTAATTTGGTCTCCGGACTCTTGAGGGAGTTGTTTCTCCTTATGGTTTCTTTTGACGTTACCAACTCTTGGTGCAACTTCGGACAGGCTCACAGGGATGGCATCTTCCTTTTCATTTTTTCGGACTAAACATTACAAGTTGGTACTCTAGATATATGTTCCCCTCTTTTTTTTGCTTGCATTACCAAATGTTTGGTGCATAAGGTATTTAGATTGTGGTGCGTTCACCCTCAGGGATGCATATCTATTTGGTTTCACAACTGTCGATATGGTTCATAGAACATATTTTTGGCTGTTGAATTCGGAATTAGTTCATATAATTCTGATATTTACAGTAGCTATCCTTGTTCTTTATCGTATTTATATTGCACACTTCTCCTAAGTAAAATACTTCCCACATGCATTCTGGCTCTGAGATTTTGTTTGGCTATTGTTTGGTTTCATCTAAGGGGGTTTCATCCTGTCTGAAATTGCTCTCAACATATCAGACCTGGCATTATTGCACAAATCTTTTCTTTGTATCTCGGCCATGCAATTATTTTGGTTTTCATTTGGGTGATTTCTGGGTTTCTTGTAAAGGTTATTATTGTTTGTGTTGTTGTGAAGGGCACTAGGTTTTGTGTCTTGGTGTCTGAGCTTTTCTGAACCAGTCCTGGTCCTAGTATCGACTCTGGTTGTCCAGTTTTTTCCGGGAATTTTTCTGGTCACCTTGTCAACAGGAGTTGGTGGTCACATTCCGCTTGCTTAAACACACTATCTATTGTAATAAATTTGACATGCTTTTTTTCTCGTCAACCTAGGTGCTTTGGGATCCCAGTCTGATCATATCCATGTCCATCATTATATCCCTCTAACATTGTTTGTCATTCCCATAAAAATCCAAATTTTGGAATTGTCTTCGCCGGCGTTTCTTAAGTGAAGTTTATTTTAGATTGTGGGATTTCTACTTTGGGATCTGGAATTTGGTCAGAGGGGTACTTTGGTTTGGTCACCAATACCTCCTCTATTTATTTCTTCGTAATATCTTTGCTAGCCATATTGGCATTCAACCTGTCCTAGTCTGTCCAAGCGTCATAATTTTATTGGTGTTGTCATTTTCTGAGCGATTATTGAGGCTACTAATGTGTGGGGGTCATGGACTTTTTCGAATCTGATACCTCGGCCCAAGAGGCATTTATTTGGGCCATGATGGTAGCAGAGTCTAGTCGGATGGGTGGTCTGGGGGAAAATAACCGAGGTGGCCCACAAGAGTATGAAGATTGGTGTAATACCTTGGGTGATGGATTTGAGCCAGTCGGCGGACATGCAGGCCAGGATGGACAACAAGGCATGTTGTCATTGTATCATCGCAGTAATGGACATCACACTAATTCCATAAAAAAAATTCTTCCGCCACCTTCCGTGTTTTTTGATCCTGATATGTTATTGGACCGTATTTTCAGTTTACAAAAAAGAGCGTTGGTAGGTCATTAGCATTTTTCTATGCGGAGCGATGCAGACATGAGGAAATGGATAGAAGGAAAGTGGAAACCAATCTTGGGATATCTGCCAATGGTTGTAAGACTGCTCTGTGGGTGGTACAGTTTTCATTTCCTCAGTTAGGAGGATCTGATTAAGATCAAGAAACTTCCATGGATCGATGGCCGAATCTTTTTGGAACTACATTCATGGTTCATAGGCTTTAACTCTTTAAACAACACTCCTCAGAACAAGCTAATCTGGGGTAAGCTGTCTGGATTTCCTATTGAACTACGGACGAAACAGGCACTTGAAGATATCGAAAATTCTATTGGAAAATTCGTGTATGTTGACCCACGCTATCTTGCGCCCCTGAAAAAAGGGTTGCATGGATCCTTATTGAGAAGGAATATAGGGGTGGATTTCCAGATCATATAGGGATGCATTAGGGGGACACTAATCTATCTCAGAGATTAGATTATTGGGGCATCCCATTCAGATGCTCTCTTTGTCATCATACTGGACATGTTTTGGCAAACTGTCCACGACGATTGGGCGGAAGATATGAAGGCTAGAATCATGTGTGGGCACCGAAAAAAATTCCACAGAATGTTGAACTTGCTACAGGAAATGGAATACACCTTCAAATAGGTATTCATAATATCACCTATAATTCTCATTCATCTGAGCAGTCTTCTCCGAGAAACGCAATCCCCTCCATAAAGATTCCCTCATCGCCATTCTCTTCTGATTTCTCTATTCTTCTTGAATCCTATTGGCTGCATAATACCTCACAACCCCTGTCATCTAGTCATTCCCCATCTGCACAAGATATATTGATGATTTCTGGATTTCATTCTGGCCCAAATTGTACAACCCTCTTCCATCCGCAGGGGGCTCCTTCTCTTTCATGTGCCACTTATGTTCAGTCTCCTTCTCGAAAGTCTACTAACTTGGGTCATTGTCCTGGAAAGAGTCTGGTCCACACACTGTTAAATTCACCTAATAATTATGTTGGTAGTGACTTAGATGATTTGATTCAATTAAAAACACTTGACTTAAGATCATTAACCATCCATAAACCTTCTGAAAATTCCTCTCCCTAGATCAGTGCTTCCTCGGCTGGTAATATAACAGTCATGCATAAAAATAATTGGGGGAGCTGACACTTTAGGGGATGTACTAAACAAAATCATGGTATCACCCCACTGGACAAATTTCTTGTTGAAGTTCTCATCACTAATCTTCCATCTCCCCAGGTCCTTGGAGCAAAGATGCCCAAATGAGGTGCCTCATTGCTGCCATTCTTTCTCTAAAACTCTGAGGATTAGGAACCCCCGACAAGTTCCTGGCTTTAAAATACCTCTTTCAATCTGTTCGCCGTTGTATTATATTGTTACAAGAAACAATGCACTTTGTGTCACATGTTGTTGCTTATTTCCATAAAATTCTACCTGAATGGTATTTTGCAACCACGAATGTTGTTGGCCTATCAGGTGGATTGGTGGTTTTATCGAACCTGCTATGGGTCTGGGAAAAAGCTTTCTCTTGCTCGGCTGGTATACTTATTGATGTTCGTCTGTGCGGTGCCCCAGAACGTTTCCATATTTTAAATCTTTATGGGCCATATAGAAATAGGACTACTTTTTGGGAAGCATTGTTTGCTTCTGGCATAATGGATCTTTCATTACGTATTATTGCTAGGGAACTTAATTTTACTGTGGGTATAGATGAAGTTTGGGGGAAGTCAAGGAATTTGGACACTATGGCAGGATTAATAAGAGAGGCTCTCCTGGTGCACAAGTACATCGATGTCTGTCCGCCGATGCTGGTCCCTACCTGGGATAATGGACAGAAAGGGGATGCATACATTGCCAAAATATTGGACAGGTTCATTGTCCATGAGAGCTTAATGGAGCGTATGGGGAACATTCAGTCTAATATTATCAACAGTTTTCTATCGGATCATAGGCCGATAACTCTTCATTAGCAAATGGGTGGGTAGATACATGGGATGCCGAATTGCACTTGGCTTGAAGATCATGTATTTAATGAACTTGTGCATTCTTGTTGGTCATCTGCCCAAGTTTTGAGTTCCTCCCCTATGGAAAATATTCTGGAAAAATTGGGCATCCTTAGAGCAAATGTAAAAATTAGTAGAAAAAGAAAATAAAATAACAAATAAAGGATCTAGAAGATATACAAATAGCACTGGATGCATTGATGCCATGGGTGTTATCTCAGTCACTACCAAATGAAATTCGTGCACGTATCAATGCTCTCAAACAAAAGAAAAGAGAAATATTGGCGGCTCAGGAATCCACCTGGAGGCTAAAGAGTAGAGAAATCTAGATAAATGAAGGGGATCATAACACTAAATTTTTTCATCGCTACGCAAATCACAGGTGTAACAAAAATACTATTTGGGAAATTCAAAAGGAAGATGGTGCCCGAATTATGTCTCAGGAGGGCATATGTGAAGCAGCTGTTTCACATTTTCAAAAATCATACACACAAAGGGAAGAGGTTGAAGTGAACGATATGCTATGAGCTGCTAATATGTATCCGAAAATGTTTGATGAAGAGGCAAATATATGTTTCTTTAAGGAGGTTACAATAGACAAAATATTGGAAGTTCTCAAAGCATTCAAGAAAGATAAGAGTCCAAGTCCAGACGGCTGCACTGTTGATATTTTCAGGCACTTCTTTGAGATTTTTAAATCAGATCTCCTAAATATGGTGGAGGAGTCGCGATGTACTGGGCATATTCATTCTCGTATTAATTCCACATACATTGCTCTTATACCCAAAATAAAGCATGAGCAGACTTTTGATGACTATCGCTCAATTTCATTATGTAACTTAATTTACAAGATTATTTCAAAAACAATTGCGGGGAGGATGCACAATATTCTGTCCAAGTATATCTCTACTGAACAATATGGATTCCTGCCAGATCGGTAAATTCACGATGTTGTCGCTATTGCACAAGAATGTATGCATTCCATCCATACTTCTCATCAAAAAGCAATCATTATGAAGGTGGATCTGATGAAGGCTTATGATTCAGTTGATTGGGGTTACCTTCGCTTGATTCTTCAAAAGATAGGACTGCAACCCAAGTGCGTAAAATAGATTATGGCATGTGTCTAGAATATAAATTATGTTGTAATTATTAGTGGATATCCCACCCAGTTTTTCGGCACTGGGTGTGGACTAAGGCAAGGTTGCTCTTTGTCACCATTATTGTTTATTCTGGCTATGAATGGCTTGAGTATGCGGATTAAATGTGCGGTTGACGGATTATTTTAGGCATTAGATTCTGGGCACAATATCAAAATATCGCATGGATTTTTTGTTGACGATGTGCTAATCATGGGCATGATTCATCACATTTCATGGATGCATCTTTTTCATATTTTCAAAAGATTTGAAAATGCTTCTGGTTTAATGACAAATATACATAAATCTAAGCTATATTTTGACATGGGCGATATGGAAGATATCAATTATATTAAGAACCTGTTTGGGGTTGAGGCAACCCAAATGGCGAATGGTATAAAATATCTCAGATACCATATAAAACCTAATTGTTATAGAAACAACGACTGGCAGTGGCTGGTGGATAAATTCTTCAAGAGAATTTTTGGCTAGGAATTTTGTTGTTTATCCATGGGTGGTTGTGTGACGCTGATAAAGGCAGTGGTAACTCAACTCGAAACTTTCTGGGCTCACTTATTTCATATCCCATTGGCTACTATAAATAACATAAACAAAATTATGGCAAATTTTATTTGGGCTAGTTGTAACTGAAAGCACAAATATCACCTTACTAAATTTTGCAATATTGCATGCTCGAAGATGAGAGGGGGATGCAGTATCATGAACCTTAAACTGTTTGGTAAAGCATTATTAGTAAAATCTCTATGGTGGGCTATCTTCGGATTTGGTGTATGGAGTAGAATGATCCACCAAAAGTATATGAAGAACAAAAGTCTCACTTGCTGGTTTCGGAAAAATTCCATTGGTATTTCAGGTGGCTTGGCTATATGGAGAAGCTTTCAAAAAGTTGGAAATTTCTTCCTCAATCGTCTCAGGTGGAACATGGGATCTGGACACTCTATGATTATTGGCCTTGATCAGATATATGGAACAAATGGGGGATGCCTCTTCTCTGAACAGTTGCGCCTGGCTCTTCTTAGAAAAGGCTATTTGTTCTGGAATCAATTGATTCGAACATGGAGTGACCACTTTCCTATTTGGAACTCTCCATTACAGATGGGGCTGACAGGACAAATGGCGGATGAATGGTTGTTCATTATTGATGTTTTAAAAGTTGTTGGGATTTCTAGGGAGGTCCATCATGACAAACTTATTCGGTCTGGGAAAATAAAATCTGCAAATTTTGTAGTTGCAGACATATATGATAAACTGTGTGAGGTAGAAGGCGGATCTGTGGTGGATCCGATGCTATTTGATTTTTGGAAATGTCATGTCCCATGTAAAATCATTTTCTTTTCATGGCTATTTTTCCACAACAAGAATCTAACATGGGAGAATATGCAAAAACGTCATTGGCATGGTCCTAGCATATGTGTTATTTGCAAGCAGGAGGAGGAAAATAATGCACATCTATTTCTGTCATGTCAGCATGTTTCCAAGGTATAGTTTAAACTTGCTGCTTATTATGATTTTCCTCACCTTCAATTTCAAAATGTTGTAGATTGTTTGAGATGGTGGCTCAAGCAAAAATTGGCATGGAGGAGCATTCCTCTATTTGTTTTTTTGACTATGTGGAAATGGAGGAACAAACATGTCTTTGAGAACTGTTTTGAAGATTTTGGAGTTACATATGAAAAGATCATTTCATTAATGGTACTTTATCCAGCAAAGGAGATTCACCATAAATAGAAGCACAAAAAGAGTGTTGCTCCTCTTATGGTATATCCAATCGCCTTCTTCGATGGGGCTTCACAAAACCAAATTTGTGGATGTGGCATATGGCTGGTTATGTCACCCGATTTGTAGTACAGAGCATATTGGAATGCAGGGACGGGCACCAACAACAAGGCTAAGGCAATGGCGCTTTGGGGTATCATTTGGCTTACAAGTTTTTTAAATATCCCAGAGATCTATATATATGGTGACTCCAAGATTATTGTGGATCATGTTAAGAGAAATGCCAACATAAATCAGCCCTCCCTTTTGGGATGGTTAAGGAGAATTGATTGCCTTTGGACAAAGATTGGACGTCCTCCTATTAATTACATAGGAAGAGAATATAACCAAATAGCGGATTTGCTCTCAAAGAAAGGCCTCCTGGGTAAAATGGGTACGGTTCAGATGGTAATTTACATGGAGGCGCAACAACCACAATCTGTGGTTTTTTCTTTCCTCGGATAAGTTTTTACATCAGTAATTCCCGATCTATTTTGCTTTTTGATAAAACTGCTATTTCCATACTTGTATATGTAGATTATTGGAATTGTAAATATGGACGCTATATTTTTCTGTTTCTTTGTTAGTTTTGATGATGTTTTAAAAGGAACAAACATTTCTAGGATGATCTTTTTGCTTAAGTCTCTTTTCTTAAGCAACGAGATTATTTCTGGGTTTTTGGGCAGTTTTGAGGGGATTGATTGTTTCAAGCTATTTGGAAATCTGGAATACTACAGTGTACATTCTTGAAGACAATTGATGTATATGATCCATCAATTTCTTATTATCTAATATAAAGCTTTTTTCATACTGAAAAAAAATGTATAGAAGAAGTGTGGTTCTTTATTGGGTGCGGTTCTCATATTTCCGGTTCTAGAACCTCCATATTTGTTATTTCGCAGAAGTCTGATAGAAGATGTCGATAGCCTAAGTCCATACAAGACCAGGCTTGCTACCAACTCAATGGGCATCAACCCAAATACGTTCTATCCACAACTCATTTACCATCTCGTGAACTTGGATTCTCTTTTAATCCCAGGTTCCAGCAGGGTATATCTTAGAGTCCCACTTGAGATTAGGTGTTATTTTAGAATCAACTCAATAATTTCTAGCTTGATAGTGAAGGTCAATCTTTTGTTTATTGATCTCGGTGAAATTAACTATGTAAACAACAATTACGTATGGCAGTAAATATTTACAGCTATGAACTCAAGATGAATTCTGAAGAAGTTCATTCCAAGTGATGAGGGTTAATTTATATGAC
This sequence comes from Pinus taeda, assembly GCA_000404065.3. NCBI lineage: Eukaryota > Viridiplantae > Streptophyta > Pinopsida > Pinales > Pinaceae > Pinus > Pinus taeda. The sequence goes on along the minus strand of APFE030683158.1, from coordinate 641,808 downwards.
AACTATTCTTTTCAACAAAACAAAAAGAGAGTTGAAGGATTACAGTCCAATATCCTTGCTTACAAAGTCCATTGGCTAGTCTTCCATCGGTATGATCTTCCATTTTCTTAGGAGTCATGATACTAAGATTGCCTGCACATTATAACTTGCAACTCCAATTTACAATCATTAATAAGTTATTATGTTGTCTGTCACATAGTCTCTGGTGAATTTCCTCCACACAAAGTCAAAATAAGCTGTGAAACGGATATTCTCTAGTTACGTTCTCGTGCCCATTAAAATGACAGATACAAAGGTCATTTATAATGTTATTTTCTCTACTTGTAATGGAAAACCAGTCTGTAAGATACAGGAAGGTATGGCAGGGATTGTTATGAACGTCTCCTATGATTACACGTGGTTGATTAATATGCATCTGAAATCAATTTGGATGCTTCTCTTTATTACGGAATTCACAATTGCTTGTTTACAACTATTGCTATAGTTTCTTGAGTCTAACTTTTCAATCTGGTTCATAGTTTAAAAAGGTTTTGTATCAAAGTATGCATATCCAGACAAGCTTTCTATTATCTGTAGAATTTAATTAGGGAACTCCAACCTTGAATACCAAAGTAACATTGGCTAGATATTGCGATTTTAATTTTCCTACAGTATTTGAAGTGATGCCATAATAAATTTAGGAGAATTTTATGGAGCAAGTAAACTCCCTCAATTAGAGAGCTTTAATAGCCCCATTTTTGGTCTTGTGGCTCTTCCAATGACACCTTATCTGAGCACTGAGGCCATAAAAAACATTTTTGCAGAGAGTAATGCAGGTCATAGACTGTACAGTCCAGCTAGGATTTGTTTTATTTTTAGGTTCGCCTGTTATGTAAAAATTAGTTAATTTAAGTTTATTATTTAATTTTCAGTTAAATTAGACGAAAGGGCACGATCATAAGATCATGCCCTTTCCCCAAAGAGTGTCCATGGCAGTGTATATAAGCCAGGAACCCCATTTGTAAACACTCATCATCTGTGATTTCATCTTTTAATAAAATATTTATATAAATAAATCTGTTATCAAGAAGTTTCTGCATTATCTGGTATCAGAGCCAACACAAACTGGTGACACCCACAAGTTCTGCTGGCCATCAAGCCCTATGGCTTTCAAAAAAAAAAAAATGGTGCGTGTGGACTATGCGTACTCTGCCTGGAGAAATACGTTGGGTGAAACACCGACCATCAGGGGGAGACTGTGGAGGATACATCGGTAAAACTGCATCATTCTTTATCTACGGTGACCAGAACCGACATCAATTTCTTCCTGAAGAACTGCGGCTGCGTGGAAAAATCAGAACCGGCATCATTTTCTTTTTGCGGAACTGCTACATGGAATAATCTCTGTGGGGGTTTTACTTTTGAATGGTCAGACGAAAGGTGACCTACCAAAAGACATAACCTTCCGTATGAAAAATATATAATATTTATATAACGTCCAATATATACATTCAATATATATATATATATAAGGTTAATTTAATTAATTAATCAAAAAAAAAAATTTAAGTTGGCAGATAAATACACACCCCCACAAACCTGCTCGATGTCGACAATGACAATGGTGGATTTCCAAAAAAAAATTGTTGGACTCGGAGCATAAGATAAATAGCAACCACGATGAGGTCAGTCAAAGATTAGATGAATTCAAGATCAAGCTTAAGGGGCAGACTGACAATATCAAAAAACAGGCTGACCAAATAAAAAATCTTCAGGATACGACAAATCGAATAGAAATAAGATGGAAAATCAACATGTCCAAACAGAAGCAAACATCAGAGAGTTCTTAACAATGCTGAAAATTCTGTGTAAAAAGGTGAATTGTATACTCGAACAACTACTAAAAAAAATTAAAATAATCAAGAACACATCTCATTAGATTCAACAAAGTCAACAAACTCTTATGAAAAAGTTGAATCCCCAAAAAAATCAGCAACACCCCACCAAGAAGTGAGTAACACAACCTTTACAAACAAGCAACTTTGGGATACCTTTACCAATCAACACCCTTTTTTCGCTCAACCATTAGCAACATACTGGCAAAGGGCGTAATTCGAGATGCCTAAATTCGATGGAAATGAAAAAAACATTGTTCCATGGATAAACAAAACAGAAGAATACTTTGAGATATATGACATCAATGACGATGATGAAAAGCTTAGGTATGCATCCATGAAAATGGAAGGAGAAGCATATAACTGGTATATGTGGTGGAAAAAGACAACACACGTCATTAGCTGGAGAAAATTTAAAGATGCATTCTTTAAAAGATTCCAAGGTGTAAGAGAAGAAGAGTTCTTTTCAAAACTCGTCAAGTTACGACAAAAAGGAAGTGTGGATGAATACACTCAAGAATGAGAGACCTTAGTAACATGAGTACCTGGGTTATCAGAATTTCGTCTAATTCAATCATACGTCTCAGGACTCAAAATCCATTTACAAGTAGAACTTGAGATGCATGACATTTCATCAATAGAAATAGCAAGACGAAAAGCAAAACCAACCGAAAAGAAATTCGAACAAATATTTTGGTTAAAATCCGAAAAAAACATACTTAAAATGAAGAACACCTCGGTATGTGGACGCAAAAAATACAAGATATGCTCCACCACATCGTCGTGAAGATGAAAAATCTAATGTGGAAATGCAAAGGATAAAAGAAGGTAAATGCAAGCGTTGTGGTGAGAAGTGGGACCCCAAACATAGGTGCGCTAAAAGAAAAGAACCAAAGAACCTATATAATTGTGAAGCAACCAATGATTCAAACAATGAAGACTCTAACATAGAAGAAATAGAAGATACCCCAGAATTCTCACCAGAATTAGATGACGAAAGTATTCTGCAAGTGTCATTATCAGCACAGGTATATCACAACCTCAGACCTTAAAGTTAAAAGGACACATAAAGAAGAACAATGTGTTGGTTCTCATCGACTCTGGTAGCACACAAAATTTTTTAGATGCAACCGTGGCAAAGAGACTCAATATTTTTTCATTTCCCTTACCAAACATGAAGGTGATGGTAGCTGACGGTAAGAAGATTGAAAAGGTGGGGAAATTCCATAAGATTAAATTGCAGATTCAAGACTTCAGTTTAGAGTTTCCGTTTTTCACAGTACCGTTAGGAGGAGTAGATGTAATCTTAGGCATTTAGTGGTTACGAACTTTAGGTACTTATGCTGCCAACCACCAAGTACAATTTGTAAAATTCAAATGGGGAGGTCAGAAGTACAAATTACACGGATTCCAAGCAGTAGAAAATCAAATTGTGTCATCATCGCAGATGATGAAGATGATTCGAAAGGGAGCACCCGCTTATGTAGTACAATGTCATTAGTTAGAAATGTTATCTGCAAATATGACCAGTGAAGAGTCACCAAAGATACAAGATCTAATTAGGAAACATGAAAAAGTATTTCAAGACCTACCTATGAAGATGTCGCCTAATAGGGAAATTGAGCATACAATAGAAGTCAAGGCAGGATCAGACCCGATCAACATCAAGCCATACCGATATCCACATCACCAAAAAACAGAAATCGAGAGATTAATCCAAGACCTCTTAAAGTGTGGAATCATCTCGAAAAGTAAAAGTCCTTACGCTACTCCAGTAGTGTTGGTAAGGAAAAAAGATGGGTCATTCAGACTATGTATTGACTATAGGGGATTAAACAAAATAATAATTAAAAACAAGTTCCCAATCTCCTTTATCGACGAAATGTTGGATGAGCTACATGGCGCAAGGTATTTCTCAAAATTGGACTTAAGGTCAGGCTACTATCAAATTAGAATCAGATTAGAGGACATACCAAAAACGACATTCCAAACACACGAAGGTCACTACGAATTTAAAGTAATACTGTTTGGATTAACTAATGCACCAACAATGTTTCAAGCAACTATGAACGAATTATTTCGCCCACATCTTAGAAAGTTTGTATTAGTATTTTTTGACGATATTCTAATTTATAGTAAAACTTGGAAGGAGCACTTGCAACATTTGGACAAAGTTCTTACACTACTTAAAGAACACCAATTTTACGCAAAAAAATCCAAATGCACCTTTGGAAAGGAAGAAGTAGAATACCTTAGACACATTATATCCCTTGAAGGTGTAAAGGTGGACCCTAACAAAATCAAAGCTATAAAAGAATGGACCAAACCTGCTAATATATCCAAGCTAAGAGGGTTCTTAGGTTTGACTGGATATTACCGAAGATGTATTAAAAACTATGCATATATAACTGTACCTCTAACAAATATTTTAAAGAAGAATCCATTTCTATGGGATGAGGAAGCAAGAAGGTGTTTTGAAAAATTAAAGGAAATTATGTCTAATGCTCCTGTATTAGCAACACCAAATTTTTCTAAACTATTTATCATTGAGTGTGACGCTTCCGGATTCGGTATAAGTGCAGTGTTAATGCAACAAGGACATCCAATAGTTTTTGAAAGTAGGAAACTCAACAAAAGAGAATGCCTCAAATCCACATACAACAAAGAAATGCTCGCTATCATGCATGCACTAGCTAAGTGGAGGCAATATCTTTTGGGAAGTAAGTTTTCTATTCGAACAGATCATAATAGTCTCCAGCATCTCCTTCAATAAAAAACACTTTCCGAAGAACAACAAAAATGGATTGAAAAAATTGCCGCTTTTGACTTGGAAATACTACATAAAAGAGACAAAGACAATGTAGTAGCAGAGGCCTTATCCAGGAAAGATGAAGAACCAACACTACTTGCAATTTCGATTGTTGTCCCTCAGTGGCTTAACGAAATTCGAAGTGAGTATGCCAAGGATCTAGAAATAACGACAATAATCAATAACCTTCCCAAGTCAAATTCCAAGTTTAAGTTTAAGATACTCAAGGAATTACATGACTCACTATCCGCTGGACATGTAGGATTCTTTAAGACTTACTACAATGCACGTCAATCCTTCTTTTGGAAGGGAATGAATCATGATATTCAGAAGTATGTAGCAGAATGTGACACATGTCAAAAGAATAAAAGTGAAAATATTATGACACCAGGATTACTTCACCCTTTAAACATTCCAAATAAAAAATGGGAAGAAATCTCGATGGACTTTATCAAAGGATTACCAGTATCTGAAGGCAAGGACAAGATTTTTGTAGTAGTCGACAGACTCACCAAATCTGCTCACTTTATGGCAATAAAGAAGTCATATTCAACAAAAGAAATCGCTGAAATATTTTGCAAAATATATATAAGTTACACAGTTTTCCGAAAGTCATTGTGAGCGATAGAGATGCCAAGTTCAAAGGTAATTTCTAGAAGGAATTGTTCAGCCATATAGGAACCTACCTAAATATGAGTTCCGCTTATCACCCTCAAACAGATGGTTAAACAGAAGTTGTCAATAAATGTTTGGGGACCTACCTATGTTGCTACGCTATAGAAAAACAAAATAAGTGGGCTCAATGGTTACATCTTGCTTAGTGGTGGTATAATTCCACATATCATACATCAGCAAAAATGACACCATTTCAAGCTCTATATGGGTATGAACCCCCGAAATGGAAAGCTCTAGCTATTGTCTAGAAAAATCTACCTGCTGTTAAAGATCAACTAGAAGAAACCCAAAAAATCGTCCAAATATTAAAAGAAAACCTAAATAATGCAAGGAATAGTATGAAGCAACAAGCAGACCGTAATAGAACTGAAAGAGAGTTTGAAGTTGGAGAATGGGTATTTGTTAAGCTCCAACCATACAAACAATTATCCTTAAAACAGAAAGGAAAAAACAAATTGGCACCAATGTTTTATGGACCTTATCAGATCAACAAAAAGATTAGCCAAGTTGCCTATGGTTTAAGCCTTCTAGAGACAAGTGATGATCACAACGTCTTCCACGTATCTTGCCTTAAAAATGTACTAGGTAACAATCAAACAGCGAAAACAACGCTTCCATCCTTAGATGATGAGGGAAAAGTCATTTTAGAACCATAAGGTATTTTGTCTACTAAAGAAAGAAAGTTTTGATATTGTACTATCAAAGAATATATGATCAAGTGGAAGGACTTACCCGAAGAAAAAGCTTCTTGGGAGAATGAAGCATTTTGTCAACAACATCCGTCGTTACGTATGTTTTGAGGAAAAAGTATTCTTTCGAGAGGAAGACAATGTTATGTAAAAATTAGTTAATTTAGGTTTATTATTTAATTTTCAGTTAAATTAGATGAAAGGGCACGATCATAAAATCATGCCCTTTCCCCAAAATGTGTCCATGGAGGTATATAAGCAAGGAACCCCATTTGTAAAAGCTCATCATTTGTAATTTCATCTTTTAATAAAATATTTATATAAATAAATCTGTTATCAAGAAATTTCTGCATCATTGTCTCTGATTGAAATGATATTGTGCCTTTTCACCAGTGTGTACAAAAAAAATCAGGATTCTTCTCATGGCAGTTTCACATGGCGGATCATTTGAAAATGCAAATGAAAGTCATCCAAACAATCTAGATGTTACAACTCAATTACGTAAAGTGATCACAGGTATGTTGAGATCACCGCATAAAATGCAAGAGCTTTTGTTATCTTAAGAAGCAGAGATGAAAATATTTTGTCATAGATCCCACCCTTTGAAGTTGGGATTAAAGTCCATTCTAGTTTACCTGAACATTTTTACCTAATGTGAAGTGTTGTTACTATATTTATTATATTACAAATTTAGTAAAGTGTTGTTACTATTGCAGATCCACTGTTAAATGATATAATAATAGTGGTTTCATAACAGATGGATAATAGGATATATATGTGGAATCATATCCATTACTTCCCCTATGTGATGGTGCGATTTACATGACTGTAATGTTTGACACCGTGTGAATAGGTCTCCTTCAGGTATAGATACTGTAGATAGGTATAGATGTGCTATATATGTTGTATTAAATACGAGCCAAAACCACTAAATTTTGGATTGGAAGTAATAATGACCAGTTATCTGATGTATAACAACGGTTGTATGATTGATTTATGCTATTCACGGTTTATGTTTACGTTGTTGATTGACCATATTCACAGTTATTGTCTCATATGATTCCATGGTTGAATGGAGATTTATTCTCTTACGTCTTTCAAAAAGTTTAGGCATCTGCATCTTTTCAGTTCAATATTTCATTATTCCCGAACTAATTGTGGATCTACCATTATCTATTGGTATGCTTAATGTTAGTCACAAAAACCTTAGAATACCATAAAACATGGAAATCTACATATCTTTCTACATTTAAAGATTCTTCTCATTTTATGGTTGTTTACTTTATGGATAACGTGCCTTAGAGTTTACTTGTTTGCTCACCATTATTGTCATCCATATGAAAGAGTTAAAACTTGGAATAGATAAACTACATATATGTTAATTCAGTCTAGCTCAAGTCATAGAGGGACTTGTTATCCTCTTCACACTATTCCACTTGTGACCTCTTTGTTATTCACTAGTCATTTGTCAATTACGGCTCTTTGTGAGCTAATTGTTGGTTGGGGTTGGCAAGGTACCAACAATTTCGTTCTTTCCTATGGGCTAGATAGTGAGAACATGGCAACGTTGGAAAAGATGAAAAAGAAAAAAAAAAGAAAAAATTACCTTATTCTCGTAACCATGCATCAAGAGTTGGGTAAGAAAAAAAATAAATTACCCTATTCTCGTAACCATGCATCAAGAGTTGGGTAAGAAAAAAAATAAATTACCCCATTCTCGTAACCATGCATCATGAGTTAGGTAACCTAGTAACCACCTCCGGTTAGCCAAGGGGGGGGGGGGGTGTTACAAAGGCAATCTCTCTCCATATTATTATTTTCTCTCTTTGTGGGAATAGATTCAATCCAAGTGATGAAGTAATTGGTGGCCTTGAAGATCCACTTGAACTTGCTACTCAATATTTCCTTAAACTCTTTAATGAAATCTAGGCCCCTTGTTGGAAGGTTGCCTCTACTACAACTAGTTGTTAAGGTAAGGATGCAAGATGTTGTTTTCTCTTGCTTAATTTACAATTGGTTGTTAATGTAAGGATGCAAGATGATGTTTTTTGTTGATTAATTGGCACTGTTGGCAAGCTCTAACAAACTTGTGGACATATACAAAAATGGTTGGCGAACAATATCCTAAGTTTAAGAATTTATGAGTTGTGGTTCAAATCATATGATGTCCCGCACAAATTGCTATTTGTAATTCTTCCATTCACTTCTTGGCCTCCATATTGTATAGACATTTTAGAATAAGGCCATCGAGATTCATCCAACAAAGGCCACCCTAGATCATATAATAGTTTGATGCTTTCAATCTCAAGGCCTTTGTCTCATAATCTATAAGGTGGTCTATACAAGTTAAATTATTTAGATAATAAATTATGTTTGAGTACCACATATATCTTTCCAAATCATCTAAAACCACAACTACTATGTCAAGGGTTTCTTCCTTATTAATATCGAAAACTTTCTCACTCCCCTTAACCAACATCCTAGCAAGGTCTAGTCTCTTTATCAACTGAGTAGGCTTACTTTCCATATCATAATTTTGGATCCTAAACACCCACTTCCCACAAATTCCTAAATAATATTTCTAAGTGACTATATCCTTTCTAGTAGTATGAGGGATGCATACAACAATCTTGGAATAGCCCACATAAAGCTTGAAGTATTTCATTTTGCAAAAGAGTGTAGGTTTGTTTTTCCATAGTGGTGTAGTTCAAATTTGGGTACTCCGGTGACTTGCTCATAAATAAAGTTGATTCTTCTACGTCTTCCTCATTCTTTTGTAACAAGGCACTAGCAATTGTTTCTAATGAAGTGTGAAAAAGCATACATGGAATTCTCGAGTAATTTAGACTCACTAGGTTTGGTGATGAAGCTATCACACGTTTGATTATGTTAAATGCCTTCAACATACTTTCTTTAAAGTGATAAATGATCAATTTCAAATCTATTTATGGAATAGTTATTCTTTAAAAAATGAATAGATGAGGAGATTTACTAACTAGTTTCATTTCAAGATGAAATAATGACAAATTAAGGCCATAATCAATAAAGAAAGTAATTTTGCTTATGAGTCATTGAAGATGATTTCTAAACATGATTTAATGTATTTTTTTACGATAAATTCTAGATCTATATCTAGGGCCAAATTATGCAAGATGTCTAGGTTTTTAAGCCCATAATCCAAATTTAAATCTAAATTTGTATGAACGATTTTTCATAATGTGACTTCTAGATCTAGAATAAAGATTGATATCTCTCTTTATACATATCCAACCAACAAAAAAAGAAACTCAAAATAGGCATATGTAATAGGTTTTGAAGTTAGGAATAGCGAACTATTTGCCTCTAACACAACAAGAATGACTTCAATTTGATTTTTATGATTTTTTTAATTATATATTTATACATAAATCAAAATTAAATGCACCATTAAGATCTTGCAAACTAGAACACAAAGAAGGGCTAAAAACAACCTAGGCTTTTAGGAAAAATTCGAATAATATATCTCGGAACAGGGAGCTAAATTTTAGGTGTTATGTTTAGGGTAAAAATGGCTCTAAATGTAATCTTATTTGTGGTATTTTTCTACAATAAATTTTCAGATCATTAAATGTTTTTTAAGTTTTTTGGTTGGTTGAGAAGGAAATAAACCAATGTATTTCTTTAGTTGGGATATCTAGTGAAGATGCTATTTAAAGGGATGATTCTTCAAATGATATAAATGACAAGTACAATAATCAAAACAAAAACAAACACAAGATTCTATCTATGAAGCAAATTATTACAAAATATAGAAGGAAGGGGCGTTCAAGAATCAGATCACCTCCAAGACATCTAGGGAATATTTTTTTGAAAAGGATTAAATGTTGTTTTTTTCACAAGGAATAAGAGAGCAAGAGTTCATTCACTTCAAGAAAAAGAAGCGAAAGCTTGAGAACATACCTATCCAATGTAACAATACCACTCCTCTATGGTACCCAAATTATCTTTGACAATCCAAACCTGCAATAAGAATTAGTTAGTCTGCTCCAAAAATATTCTTCATTTTAGCAAGTTTATCATCCATTCCACAAAGCCTAAGACAAGATACAAGAACAAAAGATTCTATTCCAATAGCTTCCAACAACTTTACAATAAGGAGTCTATTATTTATAGATGAAAAGTTCAATAACATCTACAGTAAAATAATATTAGATCTCTAACAAATCCTAGATCTATGCTAAAAAAACTAATATCTTGTAACAAATTAGAAAGGATCTAGTCAACAAAATTAGAAAGGATCTAATCAACAAAAATATATCAGGGTGGATTAATGTCAAGTGTACAAGAGAAAAAAAATAGATGCTTCTACAAAGTGGAGGCAAAGCGAGATAAACATGGTAAAAATATAACAACTTCCCTCCCTTGGGTAGTCAACCTCATCAAAATACAACAAGAGAGCCTCAAAATGTCGAATACATCCTCCACATGTGTGAACCTAAGGGAAATAGGAGGGTCATCCCCTTAAAATACTCCTTAACATCTCAAAATACCCCACGTGTGAGATAAAGTGCCAAAATGTGATTCACTCAAAATACTCCAATGCCCTCCCTCCATTAATTATGTTAAGTGAGTGGGAAAGAGGCATATGTGGTCCTTGACTGCAACAACCTCTATTTGATGATCAAGAGGGAGTAAGTCAATCACTCAAATGAGTGATGATGTAAAACACATCTTAGGAGGTGTGTATGGCCTATCACAATACACAATGCAAGTTTCACAATGCCTAAGGCAATTACAAAACCCTAGGGAAAGTTCATAATGCCTAATATAGTCATGGATCTTCATGTAGGTACACAAGTTTGTAATATTCCCTTTCTTGATATGGTCAAATTGGACTGAATCTGGCCATGGTATTTACTGTGGCATTTTCCCATGGTATCAGCGCATGGTATTTGCCTTTGGTTTTTGAGGGAAAAGAATAAAATAAAGTTCTAGAGAGTCCATCAAGCCTATAAAAGGGGATAGAAGCTAGGCATTTGGATCATCATGAGTTTTTCATCCTATTGTGTTTTGTTGAGAACTTGGCAAGGGCAATTCTAGTTTGATCCCAGGGACGAAAACCCAGTGGGCATAATTGTATGGTGGATCCATTTAGGGTCCACGATTGTGCTTCAGTATCTTTAATTTCTCTTTTGATGGGCATCCATACATGCCACGGGCACAGGCTTTAATATGTCTTGTGTGGGCATGAAACTTTGTTTTCAGTGATTTACATAAATAAGAGGATGCATTCTATGATATATTTTGTGTTCGGTGTTTTTACTGCAAGAATTTTATTAGAACACCTAGAGTGTATCCGATCTGTTAAAATATTTGATGTTTGGGATTTTGCAATGGTATTAGAGTTGCGCAACCTGCTAGCCTGAGGGTTTTATTGGAAAATTCTAAATTATACGCAAGGATATTTGGATGTTTCATGCAGGGAACTTCAGTGAAATTTATTCTCACCCTAGCCGACATTTCCATCTTCGATAGTATTCCGTATCACCCTAGTTGGTTTTATTTTTCAGTTGATTAAAAGGAGAATTTTATGCATTGGTTTGAGAGTTATTATTTTGCAAATAAAAGAGGTTGATATTGATTGCTACATCCCAGATTGGGGGTCGAATTTCAGGAGAGGACGAGTTTGTCTAACTTTTAGAGGCCAAGATCCAGCATTATCACCAAAGATTGAGGTCAAATTTAGGGCACTAATAATAATAATAGATAATGTTTATTAACATAACAATAGATTGATTCCATTCAATGGAGCTACAAGAAGTTTCATTCAATAAAGCTACAAGCAGCCAAATTGTATAATTTATTCAATGGAGCTACAAGAGGCCTAATTTATTCAATAGTGCTACGAGAGGCCAAATTGTTACTCAATGGAGCTACAAGAGGCCTAATTTATTCAATGGAACTACAAGATATTCAATGAAGCTACAAGAGGCCAAATTATAGACCTAATTTAGTCAATGGAGCTAGAAGAGGCCAAATTGTAGGCCTAATTTATTCAAGAGTGCTACAAGAGCCAAATTTAGCTACGAGATATTCAATGGAGCTACAAGAGGCCAAATTGCAGGCCTAATTTATTCAATGGAGCTACAAAAACCAAATTGTATAATTTTAGAGGAGGGTCGAATGCACTGTATTTACTATATTTTATATTTGATATCTCACTGGCCCACAAATCACTTTCGAGGATCAATTTTTCGAATATCTTTGAGGCTGCATCTCTATCAGGGAATGAAATTTTCATCCAGATGGTGTGATGAATGTGTTACCGAGCCTTGAAGCAAGAATACATAATTGTCAGGGCCAGTTAGATTGAATTTAGTAATCAGAGCTGGTAGGATTCGAACGATAGATCTCTGCTAGGTAGATCTCTACTAAAAAGATGGGTTTTGAATTCTAGCTAGAGGCATTTGGACTGGGATTCTAATCAGAAATCTGTGGTAAGAAGACGGATAGAGAACATAGTGATCGGGAAATAATTAAGGGATCCTAATACTCAGTTGATGGTGGCATATGATCACGGGTCCCTCGTTGACCAAGTCCAATCCACGTTTGGAGTCCGAGAGGCCGCAAAGGAGGAAGCGTCGATTTTGGAAGGTCACGCGCCTCCCGTTGACCAAGCAAATTTCTGAGATGCGGCTGGAGGGTCGTGCCAACTGATCTAGACAACACAACTAAGGACGCAGCACAGTCCTAGGTCCGTCCAATGGGTGCAGAGGAGCTTGAGCTCATCATTGCTTGGGTGACAAACGTCTATTCAACTTGTTGCGTGGCCAAGGGAGATTTGACTTAATTTCTCCACGCTCTGGACCGACTGCATATGGAGTGATATGGTGCAGGAATTATGCACCGACAATTAGATTCGTGTATGCTGTGGAATTCCCCCCTGCAACTATTAGAGACAGTGCGAGATCGCCATCACTGACATTGCTGGTATGGATTTCAAAATCCTTGTTTTCTTCTGAAATAGAGTAAGCATATCCATGTTTGATTGCAAGTAGGAGGCATGCAAAACGGGTAACTGCAGGTATGAAGCTTAGGGAGGAGGCCATGGTAGCATCGCAGCTGATTATTTCAGCCACCGAGACCCAGATGGTCTCTTAGATCGACAGATATATCAGCGAAGCAAGGCAAGGCTGGACTGGTCTATTCCAGGAAGGATAATCACTAGATTGAATTGACAGGACGAGTTACGCTTTCTCTATTTCCATAATGGCAGAATTGACATCAACCACTGTTTTCCCTTGACGCATTTAGGTATGCCTTCACAAAATAATGACAGAGGCTCACGACGGCCTGAAAATGAACTTTGTCATTACATTAGCATGGATCACTGGATATGGAGCACGACTCTCAGACAACACGGACAATGCTGTACTAGAGGGATATATTTATGTATACTCTCCTCATTGATTAATAACAGAAACTTTTTTATACTCTATTCTCATTACAGTTTTTTTTTTTTTTTTTGGGTTTGGGAAGCAGAAAAAATTTGTATGATCATTACCTGAATCATTTGATGTCTTAAGAAAGAATCTGTGGAGAAACTCTGCCAAAGTCGTAATCAGTGAAAACAAAACCTCACCACTGCTATATTAACTTTGTATATCGCTAAGAACAGAGTAGGTTCTTACCCTGTCAAATGGCTTTGATACCTGGGAGCTAAGAACAAAGCAGGCTTATATCTTGCCAAATAGCCTTGATATTGTACTAGTCTAATTGTAGTAGTTCAATTTTTAGATGTCAATTTTGCTCAAAATAATTTTTTATTTTATAGTGAAGCTTCAGCGGGGCCAAAATTTTAGGAGGCAAAGTATATTCCTGTATATTTCCTTGCCTTGCTATGGGAAGATGGGTCATCTTGAAGAGACCTTGGAAAACACCTACAAGCTTTTTGATGAATTAGTGAGAATATTGGACCTTTACACAACAATACCTCTTTAGACCAAAATCAAAGTAGTAAACCATTCTCAAAAAGAGTCCATGTCATTCTGCAGTGAAAGCACCCATGGGAAGTGAAAGAAGGAAAGGGAAGAGGAGCTAAGCTCTTTGCACTTGGATATGAATTGCAACGAACAAAGTCAGTCATAAACCTTCATAAATTGGAGGAATTAGATATATGTCTCTCCAAGGTGGGACAACTAGAACGGAAGAAACTCAGTTGGGCTCTCAAGGCATCCATGGTTGTGTTGATACAACCCAAACTTTGGGAACATCCTTGTGAAGAGGTCAGGCTCATAGTTGCTTCTTGTCTCAAGAGGATCATAGCTTTAACATCACCACTATTGCCTTACAATAATGATATCATGAGGGAGATATTGCTGCTGATAGTAGAATCCCTTCAAGGGTTGAACAACATCATGCTTCCTACTTTTTAGAAGCAACGTAGAATTTTAGAACTCACGGCAGAGTTCAGCGTTGGCACATTCATGCTGAATCTAGAATGTGAGGACTTAATCTTTCAGGTGTTCTAGAACTTTTACACCAGCATTACATCAACTCATCCAAAACGTGTCAAAACAAGCATGCAAAATATTATTTCATTATTTTTAGAAGGAGATGCCGACATCGACAAGATACTAAGATCCAAATAGTTGATCATTTGGAGAAAGGAACTAATTGTATCACCATCCACCTATGATCTAGTTGAAAAGTTGGTCATGCAAAACATAAAGTTTCTCAGAAGAGTTTTGACTAGGAAGGAGCTAAAGAGGATTGAAGAAGGAAGCAAGAACAAAGAAAATAAAACTGGTAGCAAGAATGAACTAAGAAGGAGGGGACTATGCTTTATCTACAAGGGATTTTGGGCACTTAACCATTCATGTACAGGTGAAAGGAAGGAGGCAACACGAACATAACACAAAGAGATTCCTTTGGACCATGAGGATTCATCTGAAGGAGCCAAGCAGTCAAGTATAGAGGGTGACCCGTTACCAGCTGTTAGAACTATAAGTTCGTTCCCTGGAAGTCAGAATTGGATCAAGTATAGAGGGTGAGCATCAACACAATGTTATTCAGAGAGACTTGCAGGATAACCCGATGATAATCAATCAGCTTGACAAAATACATGGGGAAAAGAAGGGGCAGTTCTTCCTAATGATGTGGTAGACTCTTGTAGAATTGTGTCCATTCATGAAGAGTATGAGCAATCAAGTGTAAATAAGAGTCCACTGGTGCATCCATGTTTGACAATGAGAGAGGATGGAAAACAAATTGTCCACACAGGTGGAGAAGGCCAAGAAGAAGACATTCAAGGAGACTTAAATGAGGAGCTAGTAATGTTAAACTAACATGATCATGAAGGGGAGGATGACAGAGATAATGTGCAGGATCCGTTTCTAGAGAGCCAGTCAAAGGTTCAAGTTGAAGTGGTGGTCGTAGGGCATTTGGTGCAGACAAGTACAAAGATGGGCACCAAAATCGCCAGTAGAGGACTTTCAGGGAAATATCGCACATTTTAAGACATATCTTATGATGTTAACGCAGAGATTCAGGACAACCCAAGGCACTACCTTACAGGAGAACATAAAAATTGAGGAGCTCATAAGGGAAAGCGTTGAGTCAGCAACCAAACTATCTAGTGTAGATGAACATCTCAAGTCCCTCACAAGGCAACATGAAGAATACGGTTGGGAGTTCCAAAGCAGCCCTCTACAAGAGTGCATAGATATGCTTGCAACACTGCCAACCCACCTTTATACATTTGGGAGAGTAGGGCACAATTCTCGAAATGGATCATGTTGAGTGAGTGGATGGAGCAACATGAGTGGGTCATCGAGCACATCCGCAGAGTAGGTTTGTTCCATGTATTCATCCTTCCAATGACATCGATTGACGAGAGATTATGAGGTGGTACTCTATTCATGGGCTGATTTTAAGGAGGGCACTATTAGCCAAGGACATATCATAGCATGGGCCCTTAGGCATAGGTAGTGATGGAGGACTGAGGTGGTATCATAACCCACAGGTCTCAGGGATTAGGCGGCATTGGGATCCAGGTGGACCTATTGAGGACATGATTGGTAGGAGGATTGTTTGGGATCCAAGTATCGAAGGATCCATTTAAGATCATTTAACATGGAGGCATGGGATAACACATTTGGTTTGTAGGGGATCTTGGTATCAATGTACAAATGCTTATGTTGTGGATAGAAGTGGATTGCTTGAGGGAAAGCAATTTTTGGGCGGGATTATTTGCGATATTCCCTTTCTTGATATGGTCAAATTGGATGGAATCTAACCATGGTATTTACTCATGGTATTTGCCTTCGGTTTTCGAGGGAAAATAATAAAATAAGGTTCTAGAGAGTCCATCAAACCTATAAAAGGGGATATAAATTAGGCATTTGGATCATCATGAGTTTGCCATCCTATTGTGTTTCGCTGAGAACTTGGCGAAATTAGTTCTAGTTTGATCCCAGGGATGAAAACCCCGTGGGCGTAATTGTCTGGTGGATCCATTTAGGGTCGACGATTGTGCATCAGTTTCTTTAATTTCTCTGTTGATGGGCAACCATACATACCACACGCACGGGCTTTTGTATGTCTTGTGTCGGCATGAAACTTTGTTTTCAGTTATTTACATAAATAAAAGGCTGCATTTTCAGATATGTTTTTTGTTTGATGTTTTTATTGCAAGAATTTTATTAGAACACCTAGAGTATACAAGATCTATTAAAAATTGTGATGTTTGGGATTTTACAAGGTCACAATGCAGGTACACAAATCTTGAGATAGGTATACAACTCCTAATGCAACATAACACAATGCAGGTACACAAATCTTGTGATAGATATACAATTCCTAATGCAACATAATGATGGAATGATGTCTCAAATAAATTTCATTTAATAAAATTTAAATTTTTAAACATTGAATTTATACTATTTGCAAATTTTGCAAAGTTTAACTATAGATATACAATTCCTAATACAACATAAATGAAATTAAAATTTTTAAATACTTTCAATTTATACTATTTGCAAAGTTTAACTATAAATATACAATTCACTAATGCAACATAATGATAGAGTGATGTCTCAAATAAAAATCATCCAATAATAATTAAATTTTTAACTACTTTAAATTTATGCCATTTGCAAAATTTAACCATAGTGGTAACTCCTGAGACAAAAGAATTTATAAAACTCTAAACCAAGAGTAATAATATATGATGTGATATGATAAATGCAATCTCAAGAGAAAGAAACTTTATAAGTTGAGTGACCACATAAGATTTGTTTAAGATATTCATTCACCTGAATGAATTTCTTTAAAGGGAAAGGTCACTTAGTATTGAATTACTATTCCTTTAAACCTTTTTCAAATGTCACCTTTTTTTTAAGTATTCAAATGTGATTTTTTTTCAAAATAAGAAACTGTACAATTTCATATCTTGCAACTTCATCCAAAACCATCCTCTTCGAACATGTGGCAACTTCGTGTTACTGGAGTGACGAATATAAAACCCTTTGGGCAGAGGGCAATTCTAAGGGGCATGCGATGAAATAAATTGTACAGAAAGAATCCAGGTCCATCCTAGGAACCTCAAAAAAGGAATCCAGGTCCATCCCATACACCTCAAAAAATAATTTGGACGTGTGATTCCGTGATACCCTATCATTATTCACAATCTTCCTACTCAACTGTAAAACCAACCTCATAGATCTTAATGACAGCTCTATTAATAACTTAGAAAGTTATGTTTGGACTTTTTAAGTCCCAAAATGTTAGTGTGGCAAGATCCGACGGTCACAGATGTCAAGGAAATCTAATGAAAAGACCAGTTGTACGCTGTAATTCTAAATGGAATAAGCCCAAACTAGTTTGCGTTAATCTTAGCGAATTTTAAATTGAGACATCCTTAAACTCTGGGACTTGAAATTTGAGACATCCTGAAACTCTGGGACTTGAAAATTCATCCACATTCAACAGGCATTCCCGAAATTTCCAGAGCCGATAATAAGATGAGGGAATTATGCATGGTCGACACTGAGAACACCATAGCAAAACATGACCCCGAATACAACTGGGTCGAGTACTATACGAAGCAGAGAAAGAATCAGTCAAATTTAGCTTGGCATTCTGGATTGATTAAAGCAGCGTGTGTTCCTGAAGTTTTTAATTGCCCAGAATTGGTTCAGTGGTGCGCCAACCACTACGATGCAGACAGAAGATTGGGCCCTGTTCAGTTTCCAGGTAAGAAATCTTACCTCCTCTCTTCAGCCGCTTTTAATGCTATGCTCTGTTTACCAAGGGCGGGTAGCAGCTATGATCCTAAAATTGCCAAAATATATTTAGAAGGATATAAAAGTGGGTGTGTATTAATGAACCTACGGAGAAAAAATCCTGTAAAAGATCCCCGCTCCACCGCTCAGAAATATGATATTGGTATCCTCTCACAACCATACATGGATTTAGCCTGGTTGCTGTGTAAACTATGGGGCTTGAAAAATACTTCAAATTTTCCCTGGGAGTTCATCTATGTTATTCACAGATTAACAGAGGAGGACCTGATAACCTTTGACTGGGGGGCTATTATTTCAGACACAGTGGATCATCAATTGAGAAAATTTAAAGAAACCCAATACTTTCATGCTACTGCCTACCTAACGGCTGCACTCTGCTTCTGGAATGACAGCCCCAACTTTCCGAGAGCAACCCAAAGGCCTCATGAAGAGCACCACATACAATTCTGGTACCCTGTGCTTAGGAAGGAGAATGAATTGGAACACTTTTATACCATTCAGGACAAATTTGTTTTCCCTGTCAAAATGTTCATTAGAGGAGGCACCCCTGACAGATTAACTCAGAAAGCTAAGGAATTCCTTAGATGCAGGGCTGATTATTTCGTAGATGCTACACGGACTCGGTTTAGGCTCTATGGCTCCCCTGTAGATCCATACCTTCCTCCCTGGTTTGTCTGTGACCGTTTTGTCCTCCTTGAATTTGCCAGACAGCTAGTACGCATCCACCTAATAGCATCTGACAAGGAAGTTCGACAGTTTGCCTCTCTTCGTTTCGGTTTTGGTAGGACTTCATATACCAATGGGGATTATCTTCTAAGTGCAGTGAAAGGCTTAAAAGATCATAAATTGGGCAGCATTGAAAATGTGTATCACTATGATCCAGATTTGATTTTCCAGGAATATGCCCATGAAACCGGTTATGACCCAGACTGGGCAGCTGAAACTCGTGAAGTAGCTGAGAGGATGAGAAATATTGATGATTGCACTACAGCCCAAAGAAGACGGGATAACGTAACCAGCCCATCACCTGAGGAAGACGAGGATGGAGCCCATTACGATGACAATGATGAGCAGGAAGACGCTGAAGGCCAAAAATCTACAGTGGAAGAAGAAGAAGAAGGCACACAAGAGCGGTCAGGCCAATCTGTCTTGGAGTTCCTTCCAGGTTTTTCAAGTAAAACTGCTATTGTGCCTACATCTGAGCTGGCAGTTAGTGCTACAGATAGTGATTTTTCATTTGGTTTAAGGACCGCTGAGCACACAATGCCAGAAATTGCATGTCAGCAAACAAAAACCTGCATTGCCAAAGTTCCACTTGTATTATATGTTATGCCAAATCCAGAAGTTGTTAATGTTAGAGGCACGCAAGAGACATCTGCTGTGCCTTCCAGTGTGCCATCACGGGAGGCCGCATCTGGTAAGACTTCCAAGTCAGCGGCTGCCCCTGAAGGAGGTGCAGGATCCAGTAATAGAGCAGACACAGTACAACCTAACACTGTTTCGTCCCCATTGCTAAACATAAGCCTATCTTATCGGGAAAATGATGGAGGAGATGAAGGAGATAACCCTAGAAGGAACAAGAGACGAAGGGAGCATGCAGTTGAGACTGTAGGATCTGCCAGGAAGATGAAAGCTGACACTACTTATGGTGCCTCAGCTCAGACTATTACTTCCTCTCCCAACACGGAATCTGATCCAATTCAAAAAAAGAATGAAGTAATAGAAATTAATGAAGGTGATGATATAGAAGAAGCAGAACGAGAGCCAGAGGAATGGGTACTTGAGAATCTCAGGGAACAGGCCTTAGAGAAATCGTTGGCCACTCTGCAAGACAAAAAAGTTGGCATCAGGAACATCCCTGATATGATGTGTGATGGGAATTCCAAAAGCAACACCGACAGCACATCAAAAAACAACACACCAAAGGGGAAAGGCAAACTGCCATTGAGTGTCACAGAAATGAAAGAAGTTGAACTTAATCTCAATAAGATGAAGGCATCAGATGTCGTGTACCTTGGTTTGGCCACTGGCTTGGCTACTAAAGATAAGGTGATAGAATTGGAAACAAGGGTTGACGCTTTGGAGACAGAAAACAATGCTTTGAAGGCTGAGCATGCCACCTACAAGGATTGGTATCAGGAGTGGTTAAATCCTGGCCCACCATTGCTTATGGAATCCACATCTGCTGCCCCTCCACCTGCCGATCTCAAAGAAGTTACAGAAGAAGAGGAAAGAAGGAAAAGGAACCTGGCCACCACCACTCTCAAGAGTATAAAACAGGTAATTACAGAAGATTTGCAACAGAGGCAGGAGCTCTTGTTGGAGGCTAGGGAAGCAGGTAAAGTTCTCCATAGCACAAACAACAAGGCAATTTATGTTAAACAATTCATTGGCAAGGGAAAGGAAGATGATAATAAGTTTGTGCTAGAAGCCCTGCCCCCTTATGTGAGTTATGTATTTGGAATCCATGAGAAAGAGAGGGCTACTAGGAATTTGCCCTTCAATTTTCAATTGAGGGAAATCCAGGGGTCATGGGAGAAAAGGTTAAAAGTCCTGGGTAAAGCTCAAATAAAGTTAAATGAACTAGAAATGACTAGGCTTTCACATATGGAGGCTTTAAATGAAGCTGTTGCACAGCTAAGTGGGCCCCCAGTTTTTAGGGATGGAGCCCTAGTTCCAGAACAAGAGTATAAAACAGCGGTTGACAATGTAAAGAAGGATTTTAGTGAAGAATTGAAAGGGAGAGAGGAGGTGAATCCAGTTAACATCAGGGAATGGTTGATACAGGTGGCAGTGCAAAATGATAGACTCAGAACCAACATGGAGTTCTTGAAAGCTCAATCAACGCAGCTAGAAGAAAATTACATCCAAGTTCAAATTAAGGGCAGAAGCACTGTGGGTCCACATAAGGACAAAATATTACAGACAGTGGCCCAACTTCAAAAGGCCCAGGGGATACCTCAACAGCTCCCACCTCAGCAATCTCCCCAGAAAATTCCTCGGGCCCCGTCAAGCTCTTCTCACCTATCTATCAAATGACACTTGTTGTTTGTTGATTGCTGGTTGATTGTTTTCTTGTGAGACACATTTTTTGGTTTTTGGTTCTAAATAGGCATTACACTATC
This sequence comes from Pinus taeda, assembly GCA_000404065.3. Classification (NCBI taxonomy): domain Eukaryota; kingdom Viridiplantae; phylum Streptophyta; class Pinopsida; order Pinales; family Pinaceae; genus Pinus; species Pinus taeda. Next base: position 620,352 of record APFE030683158.1, on the reverse strand, counting down.
TCTGTCAAGAAGGACGAAACGTTTAGCTGAAGCAACTATAAGAAGAGGACGAGGAGCTGAAGTCATGGTTTTAAAACCCTTCACATTGTGAGCCCAATCCCTTCCTGTAGATTTCTCTTCACAATTTAGTTTCCATCTTTTCCTTTCATGAGAGTTCATGGCTAAAGCTTCTGTAATCATCTTATTTACAGGGTATAAGTGCGGATCTGGAGAATCCAGGAGTTAGAGACTTTCAGTCTCCTATATGTCATTCCTCTGCTGTTTACTGGGAGGCAGCCACTTCAGACCGAATAGCATTTGCTTTTTTCATTCTAGACAAATTTACGTCTCTAATTGCTGAGGCTTGAGACCTTGCATGGAGTGCTGAACTGCGTTTGGACAATTGAACTTCACCATGAGGATCATATTGTTTTATATATGGGGCCTTTTACCTCAGCCATTTTCATTTTGAATCCTGCAATGTATTTTCACATCTTTCTAATATACCGAATTCTTCAGCTATACCGGCATATGATGCAGTTAGCTTTATGTTTAGATAAATCTGGATGTCATTTTCTTTGCATGAGCAATCCTTCCCATTGTCAGTGGCGAATTTAAGGCTGGCTATATTATTCTATTTTTACTTTAGTAAGTTTGCCTTTCATTAAATGCTCCCCAGTTTCCAATGATTTTACAGCAGATTTTCACAATAACAGTTTGGTGTTCCTTTCTTTCCCATCTTTAGAAGCTGCTCTGTTAATGGAATGACAACACCAGCGCAGCATATTTGATTGTGTATGTCTATTTTTTTTAAGAGCTTCTTGTGCAAAGGTGGTGCACCGCCCTCCTAAGTGTCACATGACACGAGGACAGAGGACACAGAATATGGAGGACACTATTGTGACATAACAATTTCAAGAACACGACAATAATTTCCAAAAACATGACCGTTATGGCACATCATATAAAATATAACAACAAAACAATTGAAAACAATTTCCAAGAACATGACACTTACGACACATCATATAAAATATAACAAAACACATAAAATTTACAGGATGATGATACAAATTCAATCATATAAGTTATAAGCAATATAACTATGCATATTAGTTATAAGCAAAATAGTACTAAATCCATCTATGAACAATCATGGATAGTAATCTTTTTTCTTTTCTATAGTAAAATATCGGGCTAAGAGTACTCATATGCTTAATCATTGATAGTATTAAGTAATTTTGGTTACAATTTCACTTGAATTGTGATTTCCTTAGCTGAGAAGTTCTTCGACAAGTTGTGATAACTCTTATATCTATTTGGTTTTTCTCTATCTCCGTAGGGTTTGCCTATGGTAACCTAGAGGAAGAATTACTCTCGAAAGCTCTGTTTGCTCTTATTTAGCATGATATACACAAAGTCCTTCAAGTTTTCGAGTTTTTCGAGTTTATTCAGTGCTTACGTAAGCGTTTGACCTCTAAATTTACTGGTTCAATCAATTCTTTTAATAGCATGCCTAATCATGTTTCAAGTTACATGTATACTATAGCTTATATACTTTTGTTACGAGAAACACTTATTCTTGGCTTTGTTCAAGTACCTAATCATTTACTAGCATAATACCTTTGTTTCAAGTTGTATTATCTACCAGTGTACTTATTCTATTCTAGAATACCTTAAATCAACAACTTTAACACTTTTGTTTTCGAGCATACAATTATTTATCAGCATACATAATTTTGTTTAAGGGCCTGTTAACAATTAGTATAAGTACTTCTCTTTTGACATGCATTTAACTCTCAAGAAGTGAAAATACTTATCTGTCCTCGGAAACAGGCGACTATCTGGTCCAGAACAACTATAATTTACCGAATTTTCCTCCCAACCTTGAGACTCGCTTCCAAGCCTGAGTCTCCCCCTCGAGCTACTGCTCAATGTAGTAAGACTAGCAGTGGTGTCACAACCATCTGGTCTTCACCAGACATAGCTTATAAACTTTGTTTGACCTATCAGCACAAAGATTTTTTTCTTCAGTCTTTTCCCTCCTCTCCCCTCTTCTCTCCTATCTCAGGTACCTTTACCCTCTTGATCTTTTGGAGAATAAATCTTTTTGAAAGTAGTTAGGGATAGGTAACCACCTACCCTAACTACCTGACATGTGAGAGTTACATGTAAGTCATAAAATCATTTGCTTTATGCACATTTAATCAAAATAATAATATCAAAACTTAAATAGTAATAACCAGTTTGTTTAATTGCAATAATTAAATATTTACAATTCTGGGGTCGTCACACCTTTCCCCCGAACAAGTTTCCCTCATAACTTGTTCATCCTCCCAGGTGGCCTCCTCTGGCCCAAAGTGTTGTCATTGCACTTTAACTTGGGTGATAACTCGTTTTTGCAACATTAATTCTCTTTGATCGAGTATAACTCGGGGTTCGACCGAGAACTCGTATTTTGATTCGACCTACCAAAAAAAAAAACTTTAGTAAGTTCCTGTCCCTTGGAAATTTGTCATTGCAAGATTTATTCAAGATCTAATTACTTGTATATCCTGGCAATTGATTATATGCTTGGGATCATATATATATATCTTTTAAACACAGAAACATGGGAAACATTGTGCACACGTATTTGGCTCGGAAAAGCGAGTTGGTAGGCCACGAGTCTAATTCGAGTTAGGATTTGGACAGGGCCGCAGAATCGAGGTGCTAATTTATAATATCCACTCCATTGTAATGTACTTTTCTTGTCCCATACATGAACATAAACATGATCTCTGATTTGAAATTCCTAGAAACTTCTCTTTTGATAAGAAAAGTTTTTTTGTTGGTCTTGAGCGGCCTTTAAATTAGAACGTACTTTTTAAAACATATCCTCCACTTCTTTTAACATGTCCGGTCCTAGCATCAATTTATCCTCTGGCCCACCCCAACTTGAGGGTGTCCTGCACTTGCATCTATACAATACTTCAAATGGACTCATTTTTAGTGATGTATGGTAGCTGTTGTTGTAAGCAAATTCTACCTGATGTATGTAATCCTCCCATTTAGATGGATTTTGCATTACATAAGTTTGTAACATGTCTTCTACCACTTGATTTACTCACTCAGTATGCCCATCCATTTTAGGGTGATAAGCAGTTTTGAAATGCAGTTGTGTGCCTAATCCTTCAAATAAGGCTTTCTAGAAAGTTAATGTAAATTTTACATCTCGATCGGAAATTATGATATTTGGTAATCCATGTAATTAAAAATGGTTTGCATGAATATGTTAGAAATTTGTACAAACTTGTAGGTTGTCTGTACTAGTATGAAGTGAGCAAACTTGTAGGTTGTCTGTACTAGTATGAAGTGAGCAAACTTGCTCAACTTATCCACTACCACCATTATCGAGTCATTATGCTTTTCAGACTTAGGTAGTCCTGTGATAAAATCAATGGAAATGGTTTCCCATTTCCATTCTGGAATAGGCAATGGGTGAAGCAATCTAGTTGGGTGACGATGTTTTGCTTTCACTTGTTGACATTCTAGACAACGAGCCAAATACTCAACCACCTCTTTCTTCATACCAAGCCAAAAATATTCCTTTCTAAGTGCGGTAATTAAATTCTGGTATCCGAAGTGGCCTGCATACGGAATTTTATGATATTCATCTAAAATTAAGTCTTTAATATTTTTATGGTTAGGTACATACATTCTCCCTTTATAAATCAACATATCTTCATGATTTACCTCATATCCCAACTGTTGTTCATTGCTGTTTAAAATTTTAGCTTGCTGCCATAAAAATTTATATTCTGGATCTAGCATGGTTGCTTCTTTAATCAGCTCATTGAAGGTAGTCGTCACTTCACAAAAAGAGACCTCACATATGCAGTGTACCTTTTAACTTAAGGCATCCACGACCCAGTTCTCGTTACCTTTCAAGTGTTTAATTTCAAAATAAAATTCACTTAGAAAGTTGACCCAATGAGCTTGCCTAGCATTCAAAGTGGGTTGCTTAAAATAGTTAGTTAAACTATGATGGTCAGTCATTAAAATAAATTTCTTACCCATCAAGTAATGTCACCACATTTTTATTGCATGAATGGCTGCTGTTAGCTCTAAGTCATAGGTTGAATATTTCTTCTCGCACTCCTTAAGTTTCCTAGACTCATAAGTAATCACTCTGCCTTCCTGCATTAGTACACCACCAACACCTTCCATTATGGCATCTGTATAAACCACATAAACCTTATTTAGGTTTGCAATGCTCAAAATAGGCGTGGAGGTAAGTAAATGCTTAAGCTAATCAAAACTCTTTTGACACTCCATGGTCCACTTAAAAGTTTTTCCTTTCTTTTGTAGAGAGGTAATGGGATATGCCACCTTGAAAAATCCTTCGACAAATTGCTTGTAGTACTCGGATAGACCCATGAATGACATTATATTTGCCACATCTTTTGGTATTGGCCATCCCATTATAGTTTTTATCTTTTCCAGGTCCACAACAATTCCATCCTTAGTAATGATATGTGATTTGTTCTTTAAATAAATCACATTTATTGTACTTGGCGTACAATTGATGTTCTCTTAAGATTTGTAAAACAATACTGAGATGCTCATTATGTTCTTCTATATTCCGGAAATAAATCAGTATGTCATCGATAAAAATCAACACAAATGTATCCAAATACTGGTGGAATATACTGTTCATGAGACACATGAAGGTCGGCAAGGCATTAGTTAGTCCAAAGGGCAACACGGCGAATTCGTAATGTTCGAAACGAGTTCGAAACACTGTTTTTGCTATATCTTCTTCCTTGATTTTGATCGAATGGTAACCTGAACGAAGGCCGATCTTTGAAAACACGGTCGCTCCCTTCACTTGATCGAACAACTCGTCTATATGAAGTAGAGGGTATTTATTTTTGATGGTCAGTTTATTTAACTAGCAGTAATCCATGCATATTCGCAAGGTTCCATCTTTTTTGTTAACGAAAAGCATTGGGGCTCTTCAAGGTGATACGCTTTGGCGGATGTACTTTTTATCAAGCAGTTCCTGTAACTACATTTTAAATTCTGTCAAATTTGGTATACTCATGCGATAAGCAGCTCGGGACACCAGAGCAACTCCCGGAGTCAACTTAATGGTGAAATCTATATCTCTTTTTGGAGGAAGTCCCGCAAATTTCCTCAGGAAACATGTCTGGAAAATTTTGTACTATAGGTATATTTTCTAAAGAAACATATTTTTCCTTTGAATTAGTGTATCCAACCTGTATTGCATAAATTTGACATCATTTTCTGATACATTTTGTTAACTGAGAGGCTATTACCGGTCTTAATTTTAGAGGTCTTAATATGAATTGAATTTCTTGTCTCTTTCCTTCTTCATCTATGTAGGTAATAGTTTTTTTACAGTTAATGAGCGACCAATGATTTTCCAACCAATCCATGCTTATTAGGATATCATATGATCTTAGGGGTAATACATTTAGGTCTGCCACTAGAGACTGATCTGCTAACTTTAGGGGGAAACTGCTGACCTTGGCCAACACCCTTCTCTTTGCCCCCGTGGCTAGTTGTACTAACTAAGGACTCTTAAACTTAACAACTTGAAAAAAACATTGTTCTACTATTTTGGGGTTAATATAACTGAAAAGTAGCTCTAGGATCAATTAAAATAGATATAGTTTGGTTGAAGATTTTACCTTCAAATTCTATCATGGTTGCCTGGTATTCTGCTTTATGGTTTTCAAGGGCAACATTGATTTCTGAGATGCTTCTTACCACTTCTCCCACAATTGATTCTTCTTGAATTTGTGCAACCTAATCAGTTCCCTTGCGATAGGGACAATTTTTTATGAAGTGTGGCCCTCCACATCCCCAACATTGTACTGGGGGTGTAGCTGCTATTTCCACTTTAGTTCTGCTCGACTACTCATTAGCCTTGGACTCTTTTGGAAGTTTAAATATGGGTTGATTTCTATTTATATTTATGTTTTCTTGTCCTTTATGGTGTCCCTCATTGATTATGGCTTTATTTCCCTTACTGCTGGAAGGAAACTTAATTCTCTTTTTATCAACCCATCTTCCCCCCCATCTCCCTTTTACTTGTTTTGTTGATAACATATTTGAGCCTTTTGTATAACTTCTTCCATGGTCTCCAAGTTCTCAAACTCGAGGTGCTCTTTTATGAACAACGATAGACTATTGATAAATAACTGCATTTTCGCTTTTTCCTCCCTTATGTAAGGTATATATCGAAGCAATGATGTAAATTTTGCTATGAATTCATCCATAGATAGCTGACCCGATCGAAGATCGTGAAACTCCTTTGTCTTTTTGTCATAGAATCTTTCATTTAAATATTTTTTCTTAACATATCTTTGAAAATTTTCCTAGGTTATGTTCTGCTCATTCACTCTATGCATAATTTTAATTCCTCCCACCATAGGTGGCTTTTCCTTGCAGCCGAAAGATGGCCAAGTGAGCCTTTAAGTTATGGTCATATTCATACAGCTAAAAGTACTTGTTCATATTAATAAGCCAAGTTTCAACTGCCTCTTCCTACTCACCATCAAAGAGAGGTGGTTTTATTTTCCAAAATTTTCCTTGTAGTTCTATATTTTGTCTTTCTGTGTTTTGTGTCCTAATGCATTATCAGAATTTTCCTCCTGATTGTTTTCACTGCCCTCCATTCCTAAATAATCGGTTCGAAATTCTTGTTCACCAGTCATGTTTCCATGCTCTGGGTTGGGTATTGGTTATCCCTGATTTTGTCTATCGAACAGACTCTTCATAATCTTTTTCTGCTCCTGCATCAACCTTTCATTATATGCCTGTAACCAAGCTATCTCATCCTTCAACTGTTGCATAGTTTCCAAGATTGCAGTGTTGGTATTGCGTGGTTCTTCCCCCAACTGTACCCATACCTCAGGATTGGCTTCTTGAAAAGACATTGATCCTGTTCTTGTCATGGATTTGTGGGGTGCAATTCCATTCCTCCTCATACTGGATGCTTTCCTTTCTTTCTTTTTCTGTGCACATCACAATTACTGTTAATCATTTATTTTCAAAGGTCTCAGCTTTGTAACTTGAGCGCTATGATACCACTTGTCATATCTCTTAAAAAAAACATAAAGAATACAATATTTATTTATTTACTTATTTGTTTTTTTCCGAATGCATAGTTTTACTCGTAGCATTGATTTACTTATTATATTAGTGCTAACATTACACCTATCGTATAACTATGATCTACTTATTAAAAATGTGCCACATTACACTTGTATCGAATATATATAAGGTATTCGAATTGCGTACATGTATTGATGGTAATGGTTTACACGTAATATAGGTTAATGAGATGGAAATCTACCCAGTACTATGCTATTAATGAAATCATAATGTTGATCTTGGCTATCCTTGAGTTGGCGGGATCAGGATTTCTGGATACTTCAAGGAGCTTTATAGCTGTTGGCTCCACCTCAAATGTCGCACTTCTTCATCTACGGTTCTCCACCGCGGAGCTTGATCCAATGGTGATGAGGATTAACTTACCTTATTGGGTTGTTCGAGAGTTTCTCTCCACCATTTCGCTTCGCCTCTGGCATCGTATCCCAGCTCTGAGCTCAGGTCATAATACTTATAGGTTCATACCCTTACCCTACGTTCTATTACCTTTGCCATTACTCAGGTTCTCTGCTATCGTTATGAATTACTTCACTTGACCTACCAGATTTGCAAAGGAGAGTTTCATCGATTCTGTTGTGGAGGCGCCGCATTGTAGGCACAACCCCAAACCAGGTATAGGGTATTTCCGTTTTTCCTTCTTTTATTCTGTTTTCAAAGCTTACAAATTACTCAACCTCCCTTCTAACTGTTTCTAGTAATTGCAAGGTTTCGAGGGAGACTTCATGTTGCTCGATAATGGTCATTCGATGACGAGGTTCTCTTTTGGTAGTTGCTTCCGGAGTTGCAGACGTGCCCCTACTTCAGCCTTCGGGTAACATGGTTACTGATTTCAGAGTTTCTTGGTTATGGGTTTTGGGTCTTCCTGAACCGTATGAGACAGACAGTCTTCTTCTCTGTTATTGCATTAATTTACTCAGTTTAGCTCCTGTCTAGGGCCTTCGTATTGGTTTTGGTCAATTTCTGGTGTAAGGATTTATTTGGAAAAAATGTAATTGGTTATGACAACTTTTAATTCCTCGTTTGAGGACAAGATTGGCATATATGAATCTCTTCCTAGATTTGAAGGACTTATCTGGACATTATCTTTTGTAACATAATAAATTTATGCCTTATGATTCACACTGGAAGTGAAAGATGTTTAATTAGCGTTTACCACAGGAGAAGGGTATTCTTGCTCTGTTTTCGTTGTTAATTTTATGCATGCTACTCAGAAATTTAGAGCATATTTTCTGTCAAACCCTTATGAAATGTAAGTTTCGACCTTTACTGTTTAGCAACGTTCCTTAGCCTTTTAATTCGTTATTATGCACTTCCAGTTGGGTGAAATTGCTTTACGGAAATAATCCTGTTTACAGGGTTTTGTAGTTTTTGGTTTGATCTTTTTACATTAGATAAGTCTGGCTTGCAACCAAAACCGTTCTCTTTTCTATTTAAATGAATTAGCGGAAAGAGGGTCGGCTCACAAACCCAATATTTTCTAGTGTAATCTTTTTCCTTTTCTAACAGTAAAAGATCAGGGCGAGAGTACTCATATGTTTAATCATCGATAGTATTCAGTAATTTTGGTTATAGTTTCACTTGGATTGTGATTTCCTTGGCTGAGAATTTCTTCAGCAAGTTGTGATAACTCCTATATCTATTTGGTTTTTCTCTATCTCCGGAGGGTTGACCTATGGTAGCCCTAGAGGAAGAATTCATCTCGAAAGTTCTGTTTGCTCTTATTTAGTAGGATATACACATTGTCCTTCAAGTTTTCCAGTTTATACAGTTCTTAGGTAAGTGTTTGACCTCTAAATTTGTTGATTCAATTAATTCTTTTAATAGCATGCCTAATCTTGTTTCAAGTTACAAGTATACCATAGCTTATATACTTTTGTTACCCGGAGACACTTATTCTTGTCTTCATTCAAGTACCTAATCATTTACTAATATAATACTTCTGCTTCAAGTTATATTATCTACCAACATACTAATTCTATTCTAGAATACTTTAAATCAACAACTTTAACACTTTTGTTTTCAAGCATACAATTATTTATTAGCATACATAATTATGTTCAAGACCCTGTTAACAATGAGCATAAGTACTTTTCTTGTAACATGCATTTAGCCCTAAAGAAGTGAAAATACTTATCTGTCCTCAGAAATTAAATCACAGGCGACTATCTGATCCAGAACAGTTATAATTTATCGAATTTTCCTCCCAACCTTGTGACTTGCTTCCAAGCCTGAGTCTCCCCCCGAGACGCTGCTTAATGCAGTGAAACTAACAGCCTTTGTTAGAGCCATCTGGTCTTCACTAGACATAGCTTATAAACTCCGTGTGAAACTAACAGCCTTTGTTAGAGCCATCTGGTCTTCACTAGACATAGCTTATAAACTCCGTGTGAAACTAACAGCCTTTGTTAGAGCCATCTGGTCTTCACTAGACATAGCTTATAAACTCCGTGTGACATATCAACGCAACTCCATGTGACATATCAGCAGAAAGATTTTTTCTTCAGTCTTTTCTCTCCTCTCCTCTCCCCTCTCCTATTTCAGGTACCTTTACCCTCTTGATAACAACCTACCTTAACTACGTGACATGTGAGAGTTACATGTAAGTCATAAAATCATTTGCTTTATACACATTTAATCACTAAGCCTAAAATCATTTGCTTTATGCACATTTAATCAAAATAATAATATTAAAACTTAAATAGTAATGTCCAATTTGTTTAACTACAATAATTAAATCTTACTAAAATCATCACATAACCTTTACATAAAAGAAACTGATTCATCCTGGCTACATGGCAATGTCTTGCCAAAAAAACACACATCAGAACCGATAGTAACCATGGTAATGAGCTCTAAGTGATCTCTTTATTTTCACTGGATTACAATATAATTCTCCAAAGATGCAGTTTGAATGATACATTTATAATATGAATTAGCAGGAACATACGATATTAAATCAACTGAAACTCAATTTTACAGTTGTGTATTCCTCGCTAGGTTTCTTAGGCAGCTGAGAATTTTTGCATTGCACTTTTTCACATTGAATTGAACGTTTCTATTTATTTTTTGCGGTTGTTTGCACCCTGATTACTTATAGGGACTATCCTTCTTTTTAACTATCCAGCCGTTGGACTGCCCCAAAGCTAGTCTGAAGATTTTTCAGTCATCCAAGGAAGGCAGCCTCACAATTGTTACAGTTAGTTGTGAGTTTGGAAGCTACTAATTGCGTTATAATGCACGAGTATCGATCATGAGACAACGTGAATTAAATTTTTATATTTTGGGTGGTTATTTTTAATACTTAAAGTAGGAGACTAACGAGAATTGACATTTTATTGGAAAGCGTTTCCTCACAACGTATACATTTATTTTATATATATATATAATTTAAATAGGGTATTAAAAAATCGTTATAAATATAATTTACTTTAATAATAACTCAAAAAATTTATATTTCGTGGCATTCAGTTACCGGCTCCCTGCAATAATCACGTAGCGTTTAAGTTTTCGGTTATCGGATTTCTGTAATATTGTAATAACAATAATCACATAATCACATAAATTTCAAGGGTTTTAGTTGTAAGAAGGTAAACTAAATATAATGGAAGGTGTTCAATGCAATTAGTAGGAGCCAGAGGAAACATTGAGTAGAATGTAATATTTAGGGTGGGGCGTGACATGATTTTTAATCATGAATATTTACCATGGATATTATTAATTTTTAAGTAGTTTTTTTTTTTTTACAACACAATGGGCCAATACTTACAAGAAAAGATAAAAAGGGAGAGGAGGGAAGCAAATAATAATACTGTGGGCTACTACCATGGTTTATCAATACCATGGGCCAGCTAGACTTCTGATTATTATGTTATGGATCTAGGCTCTTAATTGTTACAATACCATCGAGCAATACCATTTCTTATCAATACCACATACCCAAAAACAATAACTTATTTAAAAATAAAAATATTTTCATAGAGATTAAATGGAGGTTTTAACAAATACAAAAAAGAGAATATTTTTATATATACATATGTGAAATTTATATAATATAAATAGATATTATAATGAACTAGGATAGATGAATCTTAACCAAGGATTCAAGCAAAAGCGAGAAAGCAAAGTGATTAACAATGATAGAGGAAAGATAGTGTGTGATTCTTTTAGTTTTTTTATTATTCTATTTCTTTTAACATGATTGATCCAAAATATAAGTTTAATATTTTACAACAAATTGTGTTTTTTATTAACTTAGATACTTTCTTAAATACAATACAATGGGATCATATTTAAGAAAGAGAGTGAGATGGAAGGGGAAATAGAGTGTGGGAGAGAGTCATGGAATATTTTACAACCAATTATGTTTTTTTTATTAGCTTAGATACTTTCTTAAATATAGTACAATGAGATCATATTTAAGAAAGAGAGTGAGATGGAAGGGGGAATAGAGTGTGGGAGAGAGTCATAGAGGTGAGAGACACAGTGAGGGGGAAAGAGAGGGAATGACAAGGGAGAGATGAAGATGGAATGAGGGAGAGAGGAGACAAGAGAAGAGAGAGAAAAAGAAAGGATAAAGATAGGGAAAGAAGGGGAAGAAAGAAACGAGGAGACAAATATGGAGGGGAGAGAGGGGGAAAGAGGGAAGGAGAGAGGAAGGGATATTGTGACATAGTTGGAGGGTGGAGAGAGAGTGTGTATGATGGGGGGAGAGACGGAGGGAGGTGGGAGAGAAGGGGAGAGAAAGGACTTGAGAGAGAGGAGAGAGGGGGAGAGAAAGAGATGGAGCTGGAAGGGAAGAAAGACATAGAGAGAGAAAGTTGGAGAGGGAGTGAAATGGGAGAGAGAGAGAGAGAGATGGAGAGTGTGTGTGTATGTTTTGGGGTGTGGGAGGCTGCAGAAGAGAGAAGAAGAGAGAGGGAGGGAGAGAGAGAGAGAGAGAAAGAGACAGGAAAGGGTAAGAGGGAGAGATAGATATATATGGGGAGAGAGACAAATAAGGAGAGATGGAGAGAGGAAAGATTTCAATGTAGATGTTGATTTATAATTCTATTTAATGCGTTAGACTAGATGCATTGATTTCAATGTCGATGTTGATTTCTATTCCTATTTGATTGCTTGCACATGATGCATTGGTTTTAGTGTAGATATTGATTTGTAATCCTATTTGATCACTTGCACTAGATGCATTGATTTTGGTGTAGATGTCGATTTCTAATCATATTTAATACCTTACACTAGATGCATTGATTTCAGCGTAGATGTTGTTTTCTACTCATATTTGATTGCTTATATTAGATGTATTGGTTTCAGTGTATATATTGATTTCAACTCTTATTTGATTGCTTGCACAGGATGTGCATTGGTTTCAGTGTAGATATTGATTTCTAATCCTATTTAATCACTTGCACTAGATGCATTGATTTCATTGTAGATGCTGATTTCTAATCATATTTAATACCTTACACTAGATGCATTGATTTCAGTGCAAATGTTGTTTTTGACTCATATTTGATTGTTTGCATTAGTTGCATTGGTTTCAATTTAAATATTGATTTCTAATCCTTTTTTATTTCTTGCACTAGATGCATTGATTTTAGTATAGATGTTGATTTCTAATCTTATTTGATTGTTTACACTAGATGCATTGATTTCAATGTAGATGCTGATTTCTATTCATTTTTTATTGTTTGCATTAGATGCATTGGTTTCAATGTAGATATTGATTTCTAATCCTATTTGATTTCTTGCACTAGATGCATTGATTTCAGTATAAATGTTTATTTCTAATCCTATTTTTATTGTTTTCACTAAACGCATTGATTTTAGTGTAAATGTTGATTTTTGATTTGATGCAACAAGATGTATGATGTACATTAATTTCAAAGTAATTAGATTGATAGTGTGCATTGATTTCAGTGTAAGCATATCTCTACCTCCTCCATCTATATCTCTATCTCCCACTGTGTCTCCTTCTCTATCTCAAGCCCTAAACATACACACTCTATTTCTATATCTATTTATCTCTCTCTCCCTTCCCCTCCCCCTCTCTCTCTCTTCCCCTTCTCTCATTTTTAAAAATTAAGAATTTTTTAATGTAAATTATAAATTATTATACAAATATTCATTATCAAGTAAAATTGGTTTGAATAGATAATATTAATTTTTAAAATTTGTTTGGATAGATCACATAAATTTTTGGTCAACAGGGTTTGAAACTCTATTGAGATTCATCATCAAGAAATAATGAAAAGTAAATGGACAGAGCACATGTTATAGTAGAATCACAAAAGCTATACATTAATAATAATAAATAAATGAAGCTTTTATATATATATTAAAATTAATATTAACAGAAAAAGAAAAAGTTTCAATTGTTATTAATGTATCTAAATCTAAATCTTAAACACATATATGCTACAACATATAGAAAGAAAGAAGAAATAAAAAAATCTATAGGATAGATTGCTTCATCATCTACATGATGTATTTGGCCCTTTTCTGTGAAGCTCCAAAATAAATGCTTCTAGTTTCTTCACAAACCCCTCGCTAAATAGAATATCCCAAGAGATAGTTGCCCTGCATAACTTTCCCTTTTGTCTTTGAAGGCCTCACATTCTAAAATGAAATGTTTTTTGTTTCCACTTTTCGGAAGAACAAAAAGTGTATATTTTTTCCTCCCACACTTATTTTGGTATTTTATAGCCCCTTGAAGCTTCAAAATAAATGTTCCCATCTTCTTGAAAAACCCCTCACTAAATATATTATCCCAAGAGATAGTTGCCAACATATCTGCATAACTTTCCCTTTTGTCTTTGAAGGCCTCACATTCTAAAATGAAATGTTTTTCTGTTTCCACTTTTGCGGAAGAACAAAAAATGCATATTCTTTCCTCCCACACTTCTTTTGGCCTTTGCGGAAGAACAAAAAATGCTTATTCTTTCCTCCCACACTTTCTTTTGGCCTTTTCCAACCCCCTGTTTCACAATGAAGTTGATGAGAATTTGTACTTAGCTGAGTAATAAGAATTTTGGCTCTCCAAGAGATATTGATCTCTATGTATGCTTTTGGTTGATGACTATGAGTGGGATTAAACACTTCAATATAATACTTTTTATTTCTCCCTAGCTCATTATCCCAAGTACCCTATTTCACAACGAAGTTGATGAGAATTAGTACTTAATTGAGCAATAAGAATTTAGGCTCTCCAAGAGATACTGGCTTCTGTGTATGCTTTTGGTTGATGACTATGAGTGGGATTAAACACTTCAATATAGTACTTTTTCTTTTGCCTTAGATCATTATATGCTTGTGGAACTTTTCCATAACAAAAGCTTTTATCTCTTTGTTGTTTATGGGACACGTGATCAAGCAAATACCCCATTTACTAAACCATTTGTTATTTTGCTGCATTTATTTTTTTTTCTCTTGCACAATCTCTTATTAAAGACAACCTTAAGCCATCTACCTTCTTCCTTAACTAAGTTAGTTTTGTGTATTTATTTCAAACTTACTATTATAAATATA
>APFE030683158.1:503392-604281 GCA_000404065.3 Pinus taeda | reverse complement strand
AATGAAGTAAAATGATACAAGTAATTTGGTTGAAAGTAAAATTTGTTTCAAATAGAAAATGACAATAAATTGCTCCAATATTTAAGATAACAATGTAGCATAAAAATGAAACATGTATTCAAGTGCTCGTGAAACAATTTACCAAGGTAAATGGTAAAGAATCAAAGTTTGTTAAGAATATAAAATGCTTGCATGTAAATGATGAATTGCCCAAAGTAAAGTCTAAGCTTGTAGCTCCAAGCCACAATGAGATAGAAAATGCAAGGCTCAAATGAAATTGTAACAAACTTTAACTTAAAAATGAAACGTGATAGTGAGGTTGTGTTAATTCAGAATTAAAACATGCATGTCAGTGAATGAAGTATGAAAGCTTAAACCATGCAAATGTCAATCCACCCAAGAGAAGCCTCCCTCTAAATGGGGAGATAAGATACCATGGGATAAATCCCTATCTCACACAAGTAAATTAGATCTTTTATTAATATTACAATGAGAAGAGGGCTCTTCAAAGTCCTCAACTAAACTTCAAGGAGAGTACTCACAATAATTGCTTGAAACTTGGACACTAGACCTCCTTTCTTGAGAAAGTAGTGACAAGATCTCACAAAACTTATACAAGGGAAACAAGGTATGAGTTTCCTCCAAATGCCCATGGCTTAGAAAGGAAAAAGGGAAGCTCTTTAGTGAACTCGACTTGGCCAAAATAAGACTCAAAAAGGCTCACGACATCCTTGGAAATCGAACCCCCAACATTTTCCAAAGGTCTTGCAAATAGTCGTTAGATGTTGCGGGAGTTTTCTCTTTAAAATTCAATCAAGAATTAGTTCCATATAGATTTAGCTAAAAAATTATAAGAAACTCTAGAGATTTATTTAAAACCAACTAGAAAATACTTCTAAATCAAATGTCAATGCAAGATAGCTCTACATTAACAAATCTACAAGATCATATGGAAACAAATTAGATCAAAGCATGTGTAAAAGGAATTATACCAATGATCAACAATTCATCACACTCCCAAAGGAGGAATACCTCATGAATGAAACCCCAAAGTCTTTATTGATATTTTGTTGCCTTTGCCTCAATTATTTTGTCCTACACTTATTGACAGACTATTGTTTTAGGAGATCTCAAGTAAACTTGGCTATCCGTGCCAAAAAGGGAGCTAGTTCCAGCTCTGAGGTATCAGAACATACAATGTAGGGACCTGAAATATTGTTTAACGATGTTTAAGAAGACAAACTCTAGGGCAATTGAACTAGCAACCAGGAAAAAACCTCTTTAGTGATCCACCTATTTTACTAATATTCCTTCTTAGTATTCTATTTTTCTGAGCTTGCTTATTTTGGTGCACTTCGTTTGATTCTAGGGATTTCATTATGTTAGCTATTTTCTATGAGCCCAAGTGCTAGGAGATATCATTCTTTTCTAACACTCCCAAGTAGAGGTTATGGTTGTAAATGGCATAAGCAGAGACAATAGTATGGGGAAAAAAACTGAAGCATGCTATCAGAAGGGAGGCTCAATATTCAATGACTATGTGGAAGGATACCATCGTTTCTGTTAGGGATAACATAGAATTTACTGCACAAAATTAGGGATTAAAATAACCTAGTCAACTGAAAGCAATGAAACCCAGAACACAATCACTGACTGCAATGTTAACAATTCAAAGTGAGGTCCATTGTGTAATTGCTTCAAATTGAAATATTCATCAATGTTGCATGAAATGGGGATGAAGAGGAGACTCTTTTTTGGAAGTCATTTTCCAAAAATCTAGGTAACTAAGTATATATATATATATATAATATCTAATTAGTTGTAAAATATGAAAACATGCATATTTGTACATAAATCAATATATATATGACATCCATCGTACATCAATGATTAGTTATTCTAGCATCAACCATCTATAATATAGATTCCTTTCCTCTTGTCAAGATTTTTCCTCTACTTTGTTTCTCTAGGGATATTAGTCAACATTGCCCAATTTTGATCAAATGGCCTAATCTAGGCCTTACAGTATGATAGAGAAAGCTTAACATGCCCGATCAATGATTTTGAATTGAATGAAGGATACATTTTTGCTAAGGCCATGACAAAGGAGTTCATCAATCAACACCACCAACACTGGGGTACATATAGGACTTGGTGCTCTTTATTAAATGTTAATCACATACCCTCATACATGATATAATCTAATGAAATGAAACAATCTCTTTAATCCTAAATCTTGAAAAATGTTAAGTCTGCTAAATTTTGAATGGGATATGAAAGTATATTTTCTCCAAATAAAGTCTGATGAGGCTAGAACCAATCTCAAGAATCCCAAGTCATTTCATGGTAATGTCAAAAATTTAAGTAAAATGATGAAAATGAAAGTTAAAGGAGAATGACACTTTTACTTTTAAGAATTTAACATTACCAGTAGGGAGCATCTAGGAAGCGTCTAGGAAGCATCAAGGGGGAATCTTGGGAGTGTTCCGGAAGCATAATTCCTCACATACCAGTTCGAAAACTCAAGTCAAGTCCATTAAAAAAAACCAAGTCCATTGAACCGCCCCCTTCCTCCAGATCTACTCGTGCTTTGTGGTGGATCTTCTCGAGATTCATGACCAATACTTTTTGGAAATGCAGATTAGATCCCCACAGATTGGATTTTCTAAGAATCTCCAAAAAAAGGCAGAATCATGGATCCAATTTTCAAAAGCACAGTTCCGCCTAAAGACTAGTACGAGATGGGAATCTGCCTCCAAATCCAAGGGATCCACTGTCCACATCCAACTAGAAGATTTTATATCCTTGAGATAAATCATATTTATTGATATGTAAGTGCTATAAAAATGATACCATAGGTCTCGTGGTACAATCCTAAGTAGGACTATGTACACCTGAGAGTTTCTCTAGTCACAATTTCTTCAATTGAAAAAGTGGGATAAAAAAGATGAATAATTTTAATAAAAGGTATTTCAAGATGCATGCAAATTCCACGAGGTTCTCCATAGCATATTGATGGTGGACACCTTGAAAATGAATTTGAAACTGCTCAAAATGTTGAAGATAAATACAACTTCTACCGGAAAATTAAGGTATGACTTTCTGTTAATCATTGCAGTTTTTTGTTTGTTTGTTTGGTGAATGTGAAGGTAAAATTTTATTTTCTTTTAACTGAGAATTGGAAGCACAATATGTCCAAACATCGAGCTACATTCTTTCCAATCATATGATAAGGCAAGTTCAAATCAATGAGAATATGATGGAAATCCTAATTTATTGGTAGATAGTGGTTCAAATTTGTTTCTATGTTGGTTCCATTTGAATTTTGTTATCACACTGAGATTTAGAAGGGGTTTATATGGGATATTTCTTAGGTTTTGAATTTGAAATATTAAATTTCGTAGATGCATCTGAAATTTGAAGTAACGAGATATGTTTTATTTCACTATGAAAATCATTGATACAATTACAAGTAGCAAATTACAATTAATGGGCATCACTCCAATATTTATAACATGCAAATGTGGAGATATTTGACATCCAATGGTAAGCTGATTTACAGAAATGGTAAGGATGGGTATAAGGAAACCTTCAGTTTATAAGTCTAGTTAATAGAAGACATGGGTGGTTCTTGAAAAAATCACAAACACTTACACATTCTCTATTAACAGGGTGCACAACAATCTATGCCCCTAGAGAAGAATACCTTTTGCGCTGACATCAACACCAAAAATATTTCAAATGGTTTACAAATCATTGAAATAAAAAGAATTAGTTCATACTTGGCTACAAGCAAGTCACTTGGTCTACACCTTTCAAAAGAAGAAACATCAGAACATATATTGGCCATGGTAATCAATTCTAAGAGATATATTTATTTTCATTGGATTAAGATGTAATCTCCAAAGATGCATCTTGATTCATAAATTTATAATACGTGGCAGAAGCATACAATATTAAATCAACTAAAACTCAATCTTACAGTTGTTTCTGTAGGCAGCTTCTTGTGAGAAAGTGGTAAAGATATGAAACACATGTTAGATTAAAAATAATGAAGTATTATGAACAATTTGAAAAACGTTGGGATGAAGATTCCAAATCAATCATGAGATAAAAGATCTATAACACTAAAATAACTTATAAAGAGAAGAAACAACAAAGAAACCCACAACAGAAAAGAAACAACACACAAGAGCCAACATTATATTTTTGCATTACACTTCTGTTGATGGTGTTGGACCTGCCAATATTCAAGGGATCTCCCTGGTATGAAGTCCCAACTAGACCTCACATTGTTTGGTGTAGGAGTCCCATCCACTATGATGGCCCGGTTTCCATTATCTTAAATGTTTTCCTTAGCTCTTGCTTGTCAACACATGAGAGTGGTTTGCTTTGTCTTCGAGGTTCGCATGCCTAGTGAGTGCTAGTGTTACTTGTGTCAAGATTCTTTCATCGCGGAGAGAGGGTGGAAGTGGCTCTCCAGTGGATCGGGAAAGAGTCCCAAATCTGTCAGAGACACACAACACAACATGACATGCACACCTTCTAGAGGAGCAGTCTACACAGATGCGGAAGTCACAACATGCAAGAAATATAGCACGTACAACACCCAATGGGGCAGTCTGCATGAGTGTGATGGTTGTTATAACAAGTTAATGGGAAAGGTTATGTTTGATGTTTGGTGAGGCAACCCATGTAGGCAGGAAAGTGTTAACAACTTATACAACACATTTTCATCAACATATGTATTAGAGAATTAAAAAAAGCTTCAATTTTTTTAACACAGGTTAAAGCAACATGCATTACATGTGTTCAAGATGAGTCTTACAATAGTTACAATACATGTGTGAAAACTTGCTGGCATGTTATCAGGCTTCTAAATTAAGTGAAAGTCCCAAGACACATCGGTACAACATACATCATTAACCCCATGGGCGGGGTGTTCAAGCCACTACTCGATCCTCAAAGAAAAGACTACAGACTCTCAAGGCTATGTGGGAGGAGCCAAGGTGAATAGTCTTTTGCATGTACAAATGAGGGGTATTTATAGCCAAGGGTAAAACTGGCCCTTGTGACTGTTTGACTTCCCTCATGAATTTTTGACTTTCATTACTTTTCAGATTACATGACTCTTTAGATTACATGTGGGTCTCTTGGAATTCCACGTTCCCTTACATTGATTTACAACATTATGGCCCACAGTAGTGATGTGGCCGACATGACTCATGACACGACTCAGCACGACAGTGTTGGTATGTTCATGTTGTTGTTGGTTTCCATGTCGAGTTGCAGTGTCGCTGAGTGATGGATGTCCTCTTGGTGTATCATAGCTTCACCTATGCATAGAAAGGTGTTTAGAGTCTTCGATGGTCTTGGTGTTCACTTAATGTTGTATGTGTATACTGCTCCTTTTCTTGGACTTTTTTATGCTTGACATGTTCATCTGTTCGCAAAAAATTCTCCTCGCATGTTCGTCTGTTCGAGAAAAATTCTCCTCGCATGCACCGTTCATTCTTCCATTTGCAAACACATCTCCTTGCATGTACTCTCCTTGTTCATCCCATCCGTCGTCACGTCATGTCTTATCCATATACTTGTATCCGCAATCACTCATGACGAGATAACATAAAATCCATAAACCTCCTAGTCTACCATGATGCATTGTTATTCGCTTTCAAATGCAGATGACCAGGAGAGAGGACAAGGCTATGAAACTGTGCAAGGAAAGTTTCAAGCTAGGATGCGGGCTCCAGGCATTGCTGGAGAAAATTGTGTAGAAGTCACTGAGAGACTGAGATGGACTATTCGTATCAGCAGTGAATGCCTGCGGGATCTAGCTCGGCTGGAGAGAAGATATGCACAATTTCTGGAGGGAAGTAGTGCAGGTTGCAGAGGGGTTTGGTAGCAAAAGTTGTGCAATTCTAGGGGGGAGCTGGCAGGAGGCTGTAGGAGGCTTGGCAGGAAAAACTGTGTAATTTCTAGAAGGAACTATTAGTAGGTTGCAGGAGGCTTGGCAGCAAAAACTGCACAAATCCTAGAGGGAGCTAGAAGCGGGTTGCAGGATTGTTGGTGACAAAAGCTGTGCAATTGCTGGGAGGCTGACTTGCTAAACATCTCTACACAAATTCTAAATTAAGTGGGACGTTGAGCTATTGAGGAGCTTGCTCAAGAAATCTGTGTAGTTTTCTGGGTGAGCTGTCAGTCGGTTGACTAGGTGGTTGGCTGGCTAGAAAAACTGCATAATTTTTTGAGGGAGACAGGGATGGCACTGGGTGTTTATCTGCCTAGTTTCCTTAGTTAGCGGAGTGGGAAAGGTCTGCAAATTTTGTGCAAATTTTAAAGGGAGCAAGTCCCGTGGTCACTACCCAGTCAAAATCTTTGATTGACTAGTAGGAGGGTTGGTTGATTAGCTTGTGGGTAGCGCAAATTGAAATGGTTTGTTGGACACTTCTACGTTGTTCTGGGTGGCAATCGATTGAGTCGATTCTGGGGTGAAGGTCTGACTATTAGAGGGTGATTTTGTTGTCATAACTTTAGCAAAATGACTCAGTGTGTGAGCAAGTGAGTTTGTGCATATGTGACCTTGCAAACACACACTCAACATTACATGACGAAAAGACGCCTCAAACCATCAAGACAACATATACTCAACATGATTGACTGATGGTGCGAGTGACAAACGTGACGCTTGTGATAGATTGTTGAACGACCACGATGATGCTTGTGCGAAAGTGCATACAACTTTGTGTGTGAGTGCGGCGGATGTTCACATAGTGGATACAACTTGTACACACGAAGCGGGACCCTATGCATGATCAAAATACGACTGCAAGCATGACATTGTGACCCACATGAAAAGCGATGTACATTGAATGGTCAAGAAAGAAGCATGAAAATAATCAATACGAGCCCATAGGGTGGGCTCAAGTGCTTGTAAACATCAAGTAAAAATCTGAGGGAGGCTCCAAAATTGGATGCAGGCCAAAATTTTGGAGGGTGTTGCAGCTGCTATAACAACTTCTTCACAAGCCTCATTGACATGGTGAGAGCAGTTTATAATCACTTGTTTACTTCTATATTATTCAAGAGAATTTCAACTATTTCTTTTACAAATTTTGGGCAAGGAAATTATCCTCATTTTTCTAGAAAACAATCTCTTTTGTATGTATCTTGTTTTATTATTATTTTTAGAGTGCATCCCTGTTTCTTCCTGTAGAGTCTAGAATCATTGGTTTCTAGAATTTTCCTTAGCCTTCTTTAGCTTCATTTCACTTGGAAAATATAATTCCTACTTGTCTTTGGTGTGATCATCAATTTTAGAATTTAGTTAGGAGTTTCTTTAGGTCTAGTTCGCTGAGAGATTCTCTCCAACTAGTTAGCTTCCTAGATTGGTGTGTGGTTAAGATATTCACTCAACCAAGAGATTGTATTAATCAGGTGATCAATTTTAATCTTAGAAATGAAAGTGCCTAGAAAGTCTTGAAACTAGCGCCAAATCAAATCTTACATCGTTTTGAATCCAACAACATTCGTTTCATCACAATCTGACACCATATGCTCAAGTTTTCACATGATGACCATTTGGTGAAACATTTAAAATTTGAGTAGGGTCATTGACTAGATTTTGTACAGTTAAGTCAGCAAGGGTGATTGTGTAGGGTACAGACCATTCACAAGTCGCCAAGTGTCATGTCTTGATTTGTCGATTGATGGTCGAATTTGATTGGTTGTGCTTGATTGAAGTGGACCTATGAATGGGAGCCACATGGCCCAATGGGAGGCCACCACGTGGCATCTCGGGTTGGTTTAAAAATTTGGCATGGGTTAGCTGGAGGCCTGACCAGGATTCAAACCCGTGACATCTATTCCAACAATTGAGTGCTTTACTAATACACTACATGGTGGTTCTTATTATTGTATGGGTAAAAACCATATATAAGTTTTACAAACGCGCCCTATGGAGGGAGGAGTCGGGCCTTAGCCCCTAGCCCCTAGTCACTACACCCCATGAGACCATAGGATCAGGGACTAAGGGGCTTGGGGCTTAGCCTTAGCCCATGGTCATCACCCTTCGCATATATCCAAACACGGAAGGAAAAGGTTGCTAAGAGGTAGGTTCTACGAAGTGCGGGCCAACGTTGGGGTCATATGCTGCCCATAAGACCATACACCAGCGGAGAGGGGGGGCTCTAACAGTTAGGGTGGGCCATTGACCCGACCCTTGGCCACATAGGGCACCAAATGACCACGACCTTGTGTTTAGGGGCTTAACCAGTGGGGGTGGGTGTTAAGGCCCAGCCCTCGGCCCTCTGTGGCCCATATGGCCATAATTTTTGGAGTTAAGGGGTCATTGGCGAATTTAATCATTCAACAAAATGAATTGACGAAGAGAAAAATTGTTGCTCAATTAGTGAATTTCAAGGCAGATTTGTAGGACCATTAGACAAAAGGTCAAATTTGTAGGATGATTAACAGTCAAGTTCATGGGAGAACTTAGGAGCTCATAGCTTTTGTAGTTTTTGGCCAAATTGAGCTCATAGCTTTTGTATTTTTTGGCCAAATTGAGCTCATAAAATGTCCACTTAGGGGTTTTTGGGTGTTCTAAATCTAATGGTGACCTCTAATTTCTAATTTGAGCACATCTACAAAGTATTTTTTGCATTTTTGAGACTAAATGTGTATGGATCAGTCACAGTTTGGAACCAGTTCTGGAAGGTGTTTGGGCATGGAGAAGACCTTGTAGGGGCATTCTCACCTTTACAAGTCTACTACGACACCTATAACTTGCAGGGTTCGGCTCAGGTTTAAATTCTCTCAACATGAAGTTTTATTTATGTGCTTCAGTGTGGAATTGAAGTGTTAATGTGCTCTTTTTGGTTCATTTCAGTTAGAGTATGTTATCTTTGTAGGAGGTGCTTTGTGTTGTTGTTGTTTGTGAGAGTTCTTTGTAGGAGAACATTACCTTGTAGGGGTAATAGTCACATGTTTAATTGCAACAAATGTTTATGTACTTCATTTGATACTCAATATATGAGTGGTATAGTCATGTTGACAGGCTGAGAGATGTAACCCAGGAGGGGTGAACTCTGTCAACAAACTTTTTGTTATGTTCTTCATTATG
Organism: Pinus taeda; assembly: GCA_000404065.3. Classification (NCBI taxonomy): domain Eukaryota; kingdom Viridiplantae; phylum Streptophyta; class Pinopsida; order Pinales; family Pinaceae; genus Pinus; species Pinus taeda. Next base: position 595,160 of record APFE030683158.1, on the reverse strand, counting down.
TCTGCATGGATTATGTGATATTATGTTCATTATGTTAAGTTACATATGTATACTAATTCATGACTTGAAGAGACATTGGAAAAACCTATTGTTTCAAGACCTATTTTTACCTTTCAAAGTGTCGACATGGTCCTAATTTTTGTTTTAATTTGATTTTAGAAAAGAAGAAGAAATCACCTACTCCAAATTTCATATCAGTTTAGTATCAAAGAACTAGTTGACCAAGTTGCAAGAATGGGCAACAAAAAGAGTCTCCAAAAGCTATAGGAGCATAATTTGGCTCTTCGTATGGAGAACATCGAGTTGAGAAGGATGTTAGAGATAAATGAAGAGGAGAAGAGACACATGCGCTTTGTATTGCAGCAAGTGCTTGATGAAAAAGTTGCAGAAAGTTCTACTCCTGTACTAACAAGAAAAAAATCCAAAATGAAGCCAGTATGTGGTCATGGTTCAAATAGTGGTTTTGGACCATATGTGGAAGATAATGCATGTGTATTTTTCAAACATTTTCAAGAATTACAACATATGCCAATGGATAAGAGTGGGTGGCTAGAGTCATCTACAAGTTGGCCATCATCGTCATCATCAAAAGTTGAAAAGATGAATGACAAGTTTAAGGAGGTAATTAGCATCTCAAGTACCACTCCTTCAGTTTATATGCATAACAACTCTTTTGCAGCACTTGAGAAACATACCAAAGACATAGGTATGAATTGTATTTCCAAGATGGGATATGAAGGTGGAGGTCTCGGCATAAATGGCCAAGGTATTACCAATCCAATTATTGTTGAGGAGAGACTGAAGTATCAGGGGTTGGGGAGAGACCAAAGTATCCAAAAGGCTGGAGGCACATCAGCCATTTGAGGATGAGATTTCACCACCTTGTCAAAATGTTCATTCATCTCCCAAGAAAGATGCATGCTTGAAGGGACCTTGCATGGCATCTTCCACTCCACTTCGTTAAAGCTACAACCCTAGAGACAGGTATAACTCTCAAAAGTGTTTTTCAATGCATGGAAATTTTGAATACTTGTGGAATAAGTACCCTTGTACATTTTATGATGAATTTGGCCATTACATGGTTTTATGTGAGAAACATATGATAATGGTAAAAAGGATTAATCAAATTTTAGGCATCAAGCATAATGACTCTTCTTCGCATGAGAGAAATTCTATGTCGGCAAACAAGAGGAAGTTCTTCTGTATTCATTGCGTTATGCATGGGCATGACACTGAGTGATGTTGGAAGTTACATCCAGAACTTTGTTCAAAGAAATGTTAAGAGATTGTGCTACATAATGCAAGGGAAACAAGAGGTGGCTAAGAGGAATCACAACAATCCTAAGTGACCTTGAAGACAAAGATGATGCAAGAAGAGAACCCATAAGCCTAGGAGAGGTAAAAGTTTGGGTAGACTTATTGTAAAGTTGTTTAGTAAATTTTGTAATTACTTGCTATCATTACCTATTTAGGTACTTTTGTAAAGCGAAAAATCATTGTCACTGTGTTCAACAAGTAGATGTTTTTCATTGATGTATGTATTGGCTCGTTATAGTGCACATGTTTAAAGGACTTTTGTGAATGTACAAGATTTTCGTTTAAAGTTGTTGACAAGTTTGTCATATGTTAACTTATACAAGTATTCAATTTGAAACTTGTGTAAATAGAATCTTTATTTTCAAGATTGTATAAGATGACTATGTTTTGTAGGCAAGGCCAATCATATCATATAAAATTTTGTAGCAGTTTACTTTTTATATACAAGCTCAACTTGAAGATGTTAAAGCAAGTTTATTTTTCTTATGAATTCCAAGATGGAGTCAAGAAACAAGTTTTCCTTAAACAATTTAACTTTAACAGGACTGTAGGTTTTCATGAAGAAGAAAGGTGAAGTGCCTTGATTGGGGCTTGAAGGGCACCAATTGAAAATTATGCATTTTGGATTGATTTTTTGGTCATTTTTGAGTTCTAACTTCTTTATATTGACTAGGGAAGTAAAGTTTTGGAGTCTAAAAGTTCCTAGTGGGGAGGTGTGATTAGGTGATCAATTTTAAGCTCAAACATAAAAGTGCTTAGAAAGTATTGAAACTAGCTCCAAATCGAAGTGTTCATTGTTATGAATCCAATGACATTCGTTTCATCTCAATCTGACACCATATGCTCAAGTTATCGCATGCTGACAATTTGGCGAAACAACTAAAATTTGAGCAGAGCAGTTGACTGGGTAGCTGACTGGATTTTGTACAGCTAAGTCGACAAGGGTGACTATGTAGGGTACATACCATTCACAGGTTGCCAAGTGTTGTCTATTAATTTATCGATTGATTTTTGAATTTGATTGGTTGTGCTTGATTGAAGTGGACCTATGAATGGGAGCCATGTGGCCTAATGGGAGGCTGCCACGTGGAATCCAGGGTTGGTTTAAAATCTTGGCATGGGTCAGTTGGAGGCCCAACCAAGATTCGAACCTATGACTTGTATTCCAACAAAGGAGTGCTTTACCAACACACTACACGATGGATCTTCTTATCATATGGGTAAAAACCATATATAAAGTTTACAATTGCGCCCGATGGAGGGAGGGGTCGAGCTAAGCCCATGGCCCCCGGTCACCACACCCCATGGGACCACGAGAGCAATGACCAAGGGGCTTGAGTCTTAGCCCCAATCCATGGTCATCACCCCTTGCATATATCTAAACGTGGAAGGAAAAGGTCACTCAGAGGTAGGTGCTATGAACTGGGGGCTAGCCCTGGGGTCATATGCCACCCACAAGACCACGCGCCAGCAGAGAGGTGGGGCTTTGACGGTGAGGGCAGACCATTGACCCGACCCTTAGCCTCGTGGGACACCAAATGACCATGACCTCGTGTTTAGGGGCTTAATTGGCGGGGTTGGGCATTAAGGTCCAGCCCCTCGGGCCTATGTGGCCCATATGACCAAATTTTTTGGAGTTAAGGGGTCACTGGAAAATTTAATCATCCAACAAAATTCACCGGTGGAAAGCGAAATTGTTGCTCAGCTAGCGAACTTCTAGGTATATTTGTAGGACCGTTAGATAGAAGGTCAAATTTGTAGGATGATTAACAGTCAAGTTCATGGGAGAGCTTAGAAGCTCATAGCTTTTGGAGTTTTTGGCAAAATTGAGCTCAGAAAGAGTCCACTTAAGGGTTTTTGGATGTTCTGAATCCAATTGTGACCTCTAATTTATGATTTGAACACATCTATAGATCCTTTTTTCTGGTTTGAAACTAAAGGTGTATGGATTAGTCAGGGTTTGGAAGCAGTTCTAAAAGGTGTTTGGGGATGGAGAAGACATTGTAGGGGTATTCTCACCTTCACAAGTCTACTGCAACAATTGTAACTTGCAGGGTTCAACTCATGTTTAACTTATCTCAACATGAAGTTTTATTTATGTTCTTTAATGTGGAATTGAAGCGTTCACATGCTCTTTTTAGTTCATTTCAGTTGGAGTATGGCATCTTTGTAGGAGATGATTTGTGTTGTTGTTGCTTGTGAGATTTCTTTGTAGGAGAACATTACCTTGTAGGTGTAATAGCGACATGTTTAACTGCAACAAATATTTATGTACTTCATTTGGTACTAAATATATGAGTTGTCTAGTCATGTTGACAAACTCTGAGATGTAACCCAAGAGGGGTGAACTCCGTCAACAAACCTTTTGTTATGCTCTTCATTATGCCTGCATGGATTATGTGTTGTTATGTTCACTATGTTAAGTTACATATGTAGGCTAATTCATGACTTGAAGAGACATTGGAAAAACCTGTTGTTTCAAGACCCATTTTTACCTTGCGAAGCATTGACATGGTCTTAGTTTTTGTTTTTATTTGATTTTGGAAAATAGGAAGAAATCACCTACTCCAATTTCATATCATGTATGTTCAAGATAGATTAGCTATCTTCAGACAACACTTCATGTATATATGTAATATTATTTGATCAATGTAGGCGAGTATGCATTATCAAATTCTTTGTTGGTATTAGAGCGGGTTTGGGCCTAACTCACTCATGGGAGGGCCTAGGGAAGTCCTGCAAAGAATAAAGATATGTTTTATGTTGATATATGGAATCAGATTGTTATGGAGAATTGACTTTGTAGAGTGAGCTGACTGTGGTGCTTTGGTGTGACTGCGTGACCTGAGGAGTAAGCCAACGTGGAAATGCACGTGGGAATGTCGTCCTCCTGCAAGTTATGTGATTCTTTTTTTTAGTCACTATTGTGATGAGCATTTAGGTAAAAGGTCTTCAATCTCTTTGGCACCATAGCTAAACTTTGCTAATTGAGATCAAGCCAAGTAGTCATTAAGGGAGCGACTTGGAAAATATAATTCCTACTTGCCTTTGGTGTGCTTATCAATTCTAGAATGAGTCTGTTCCTATTAGTTAGAAGTTTGTTGAGATCTAGTTGTTTGAGAGAGTCTCTCCAACTAGTTAGCTTCCTAAATTGGTGTGTGGTTGAGATATTCACTCAGCCAAGAGATTGTACGTCCAAAATAGATTAGCTATCTCGAGACAACACTTCATGTATATATGTAATATTATTTGATCAATGTAGGCGAGTGTGCATTATCAAAATATTTGTGTTTCAACACCCCACTACTTATCTTAGATTGTTGAAATAGTATTCTCGTGCATTTATCAAATTTGCTTTCAAAACACCTAGAAAATATAACATTATAATTGCTTTAATATTTTCTTCATTTTAGTCCTAATATTAATATATCTCTAATGCACTGGTAAGTCGTTTAATCTATTGTCAAAGATGCCTCAAATGTAAAATTTGGCAATCTTCTTGATTGAGATATGTTTGCTTCATGGCATACTGATAAAAAAAAACACATCAATGCTTGTTGTTGCACGTCTATGGTATTCAATGCTCTTTGAAGAAGGATCCATGTTGAAGTAAAATACTGACCTTTCACACATCGGGTAATATGAAGCAGACCACAAGCAAGTTTTCTAGTTTTAAAAATCATTTTTAAAAGGACAAATTAACTTTAACTACATTAACAATAAAAAATCTAAATTTAATAGCTTAGAAAACTCAGTTAAATATTACCAAATACTTGAGAAATTAATTTAATAGAGAATGGCAACTTAAACTAAACCAATAGAATGGAGAAACATCTAATCAGACTAAAATTACACTAAAATAGGCTAATGAAGAAACAAAACTAAACTGGCTAACGGGGTGCACTCACTGATTCCATACTATTCAAATTCTCTTTTGGATTCGTATAGAGTCATATGACCTAGACAATAAATTGACAAAGTCTCATGTAAATATCCGTTTAAATACTAAACCAAAAGACGCTACTAGCCACCAACAACAATATGAGGGCCTTAGGGTACATTGGCACTCCAGAGGGGAGCTTCAAACATCAAATGCAATATCAATGAAGATGGTGTTGTTATTTATTACTTCTCAGGGCATATATGATAAGTTGTTTTCTTGCCTATAGTATTGTCTTTTTGCAATCGAGTTTCCTATCCCTAAGATGTCTACTTCAACCAAGTTATGTCGGAGGTAAAATTTTAATAATGCTTAGGGCCTTCCTATACTAAAATGCCTAGATAAAATGCATGTAAGTTTTTTCCCCAAAAGAGAGATTGATTTGCAATGCTTGAAAATGAAATTGTGTTCAACATAAGTTGCAATTATAACCTCAATTGGAGGAATAAAATTAGCTTACAAGTGTTTCATGTGTCTCATCAGTGAATGAAAATGATACAAGTAATTTGGTTGAAATTAAAATTTGTTTCAAATAGAAAAGGACAATAAATTGCTCCAATATTCAAGATAACAATGTAGCATAAAAATGAAGCATGTATTCAAGTGCTCATGAAACAATTTACCAAGGTAATTGGTAATGAATCAAAGTTTGTAAAGGATGAATTGTCCAAAGTAAAGTGTAAGCTTGTAGCTCCAAGCAACAATGAGATAGAAAATGCAAATCTCAAATGAAATTGTAACAAACTTTAACTTAAAAATTAAATGTGATAGTGAGGTTGTGTTAATTCCCAATTAAAGCATGCATGTAAGTGAATGAAGTATGAAAGCTTAAACCATGCAAATGCCAATCCACCCAAGAGAAGCCTCCCTCTTAATGGGGAGATAAGATACCATGGGATAAATCCCAAGCTCACACAAGTAAATTAGATCTTTTATTAATATTACAATGAGAAGAGGGCTCTTCAAAGTCCTCAACTAAACTTCAAGGAGAGTCCTCACAATTATCTGCTTGAAACTTGGACACTAGACCTCCGTTCTTGAGAAAGTAGTGACAAGATCTCACAAAACTTATGCAAGGGAAACAAGGTGTGAGTTTCTTGCAAATGCCCATGGCTTAGAAAGGAAAATGGGCAGCCCTTTAGTGAACTCGACTTGGTCAAAATAAGCCTCGAAAGGGCTCACAAAATCCTTGGAAATCGAACCCCCAACATTTGCCAAAGGTCCTACAAACACTTGTTGGATGTTGTGGGAGGTTTCTCTTTAAAATCTGCCACACAAGAGTTAGAAAACAATCCAAACAATGAATGCAAAATAATTTAAGTATTAGTGAAAATATCAACAAGATAAAATCTATATGTACAATTATAATTTACAAAAGGCTAGGCTAAAGAGTGAGAGTAAACTCTCGTCTTTGCTTAGCCATCCTTGAGCTCTTAGATAGAAAATGAAAGAAATGAAGTACACTGTTTTTTAAAAGAGATTTAAATTTAGAAGTGCTCGGCTTGTGTACAAGCTATGTGTCAAAACCCCTACAAAACCACTTTGTAAGAAGACTATGAAGGCTCAAAGAACAAATGAGAGGTCTTTTCAGAATGTATGAAGAGTGGGTTGGTCTCTCCAAAGACTTCCCCTCACGCTTGATTCTGTGATCCCAATAAGATGTTCCCTCTACAAAAATTCAATCATGAATTAGTTCCATATAGATTTAGCAATAAAAAATGATAAGAAACTCTAGAAATTAATTTAAAACCAACTATAACATACTTCTAAATCAAATGTCAATGCAAGATAGCTCTATATTAACAAATCTACAAGAGAATATGGAAACAAATAGATCAAAGCATGAGTAAAAGGAATTATACCAATGATCAACAATTGATTACACTCCGAAAGGAAGAATAACTCATGAATGAAACCCTAAAGTCTTTGTTGATATTTTGTTGCCTTTGCCTCAATTATTTTTTCCTACACTTATGGACAAACTGTTGTTTGAGGAGATCTCAAGTAAAATTGGCTATCAGTGCCAAAAAGGAAGCTAGTTCTAGCTTTGAGGTATGATAACATACAATGTAGGGACCTGAAATATTGTTTAAGGATGTTTAAGAAGACAACATTTAGGGAAATTGAACTAGCAACTAGGCAAAAGCCTCTTTAGTGATCCACCTATTTTACTAATCTTCCTGCTTAGTATTCTATTTTTCTGAGATTTCTTATTTTGGGAAAAAAACTAAAGCATGCTATTAGAAGGGAGGCTCAATATTCAATGACTATGTGGAAGGATACCGTCGTTTCTGTTAGGGATAGCATAGACTTTACTACACAAAATTGGCGATTAAAATAACCTAGTCAACTGAAAGCAATGAAACCCAGAGCATAATCACTGACTGCAATGTTAACAATTCAAAGTGAGGTCCATTGTATAATTGCTTCAATGCTAGCAACTCAAAGTGAGGTCTCTTATATTACTTTAGTTCAATTGGTTCTCTAATACTGTCTTGTTTAGCACTAGTTCAAATTGAAATATTCATCAGTGTTGCACGAAATGGGGATGAAGAGTAGCTCTTTTTTGGAAGTCATTTTCCAAAAATCTAGGTAACTAAGTGTGTGTGTGTTATTATATATATTTATATTATATATTATATATATATATATTATATATATATTATATTTATTAAAAAAAGCATCCAAAATACCAAATTAGTTGTAAAAAATATGAAAACATACATATTTGTACATAAATCAAGATAGATATGATATCCAACGTACACCAATAATTAATTATTCTAGCATCAACCATCTAGAATATAGATTCTTTTCCTCTTATCTAGCTTTTTCCTCTACTTTGTTTCTCTAGGGATATTAGTCAACATTGCCCAATTTTTGGATCAAATGGCCTCATCTAGGCCTTATAGTATGATAGAGAAATCTTAACATGCCTAATCAATGATTTTCACTTGAATGAAGGATACATTTTTTCTAAGGCCATGACAAAGGAGTTCAACAATCAACACCACCAACACTGGGGTACATATAGGACTTGGTGCTCTTTATTATATGTTAATCACATACCCTCATACATGATATAATCTAATGAAATGCAACAATCTCTTTAATCCTAAATCTTGAAAAATGTTAAGTCTGCTAAATTTTGAATGGGATATGAAATTATCTTTTCTCCAAATGAAGTCTGATGAGGTTGGAACCAATCTCAAGCATCCTGAGTCATTTCATGGTAATGTCAAAAATTTAAGTAAAATGATGAAAATGAAAGTTAAAGGAGAATGTCACTTTTACTTTTAAGAATTTAACATTACCAGTAGGGAGCATCTAGGAAGCGTCTAGGGAGAAACAAGGGGGAATCTTGGGAGTGTTCGGGAAGCATAATTCCTCACATAGCAGTTCAAAAACTCAAGTCAAGTCCATTAAAAAAAAACCAAGTCCATTAAACCGCACCCTTCCTCTAGATCTGTTCGCGATTTGTGGTGGATCTGCTCGCGATTCATGGCTAGTCCTTTTTGGAAATGTGGATTAGATCCCCACAGATTGGATTTTCCAAGAATCTCCAAAAAAATGTGGAACTCTGGATTCAATTTTCAAAAGCACAGTTCCGCCTAAAGATTGGTACGAGATGGGAATCCACCTCTAGATCCAAGGGATCCACCGTCCACACCCAACTAATAGATTTTATAGCCTTAGGATAAATTATATTTATTGATATGTAAGTGCTATAAAAATGATACCACATGTCTCTTGGTACAATCCTAAGTAGGAGTATGTACACCTGAGAGTTTCTCTAGTCACGATTTCTTCAATTGAAAAAGTGGGATAAAAAAGATCAATAATTTTAATAAAAGGTATTTCAAGATGCATGCAACTTACACGAGGTTCTCCATAGCATATTGATGATGGAAACCTTGAAAATAAATTTGAAATTGATCAAAATGTTGAAGATAAATACAACTTCTACCAAAAAATTAAGGTATGTCTTTCTGTTAATCATTGCAGTTTTTTGTTTGTTTGTTTGGTGAATGTGAAGGTAAAATTTTATTTTCTTTTAATTGAGAATTGGAAACACAATATGTCCATACCTCGAGCTGCATTATTTCTAATCATATGATAAGGTAGGTTCAAATCAATGAGAAGATGATGGAAATCCTAATTTATTGGTTGATAGTGGTTCAAATTTGTTTCTATGTTGGTTCCATTTGAATTTTGTTGTCATGTTGAGATTTAGAAGGGGTTTATATGGGATATTTTTTAGGCTTTGAATTTGAAATCTTAAATTCTGCAGATGCATCTAAAATTTGATGTAACGAGATATGTTTTATTTCACTATGAAAATCATTGATACAATTACAAGAAGCAAATTACAATTAATGGGCATCACTTCAATATTTATAACATGAAAATGTGGATATATCTGACATCCAATGGTAAGATGATTTACAGACATGGTAAGGATGGGTATAAGGAAACCTTCAGTTTATAAGTCTAGTTAATATCAGACATGGGTGGTTCTTGAAAAAATCACAAACACTTACACATTCTCTATTAACAGGGTGGGCAACAATCTATGCCCCTAGAGAAGAATACCCTTTGAGTTGACATCAACACAAAAAATATTTCAAATGGTTTACAAATCATTGAAATAAAAATAATTGGTTCATACTTGGCTACAAGCAAGTGACTTGGTCTACACCTTTCAAAAGAAGAAACATTAGAACATATATTGGCCATGGTAATCAATTCTAAGAGATATATTTATTTTCATTGGATTAAGATGTAATCTCCGAAGATGCATCTTGACTCATAAATTTATAATACGCGACAGGAGCATATGATATTAAATCAATTGAAACTCAATCTTACAATTGTTTCTGTAGGCAGCTTCTTGTGAGAAAGTGGTAAAGATATGAAACACATGTTAAATTAAAAATAATGAAGTATTATGAAAAATTTGAAAAATGTTTGGATGAATATTCCAAATCAATCATGAGATAAAAGATCTATAACACTAAAATAACTTAAGAGAAGAAACAACAAAGAAACCCACAACAGAAAAGAAACAACACACAAGAGCCAACATTATATTTTTGCATTACACTTCTGTTGACGGTGTTGGATCTGCCAACGTTAAGGATATCTCCCCGATATGAAGTCCCAACTAGACCTCACATTGTTTGGTGTAGGAGTCCCATCCAGTATGATGGCATCGTTTCCATTATCTTAAATGTTTTCCTTAGCTCTTGCTTGTCAGCACATGAGAGTGGTTTGCTTTGTCTTCGAGGTTCGCATGCTTGGTGAGTGCTAGTGTTACTTGTGTCAAGGTTATTTCACCGCAGGGAGAGGGTGGAAGTGAGTATCCAGTCGATCGGGAAAGAGTCACAACTATGTCAGAGACACACAACACAATAGGACATGCGCACCTTCTGGAGGAGCAATCCACACGGATGAGAAAGTCACAACACACAAGAAAGATATCACGTACAACAGCCAGCGGGGCAGTCCACGTGAGTACGACGATTGTTATAACAAGTTTATGGGAAAGGTTCTGTCTGATGTCTGGTGAGGCAACCCACACGGGCAGGAAAGAGTTAACAACTTATACAACACATTTTCATCAATATATGTATTAGAGAAATAAAAAAAGGTTCAATTGTTTTAACACAGGTTAAAGCAACATGCATTACATGTGATCAAGATGAGTCTTACAACAGTTACAATACATGTGTGAAAACGTGTTGGCCTGTTATCAGGCTTTTGAATTAAGCGAAATTCCCAAGACACATCGGTACAACATACATCACTATCCTTGTGAGTGGGGCATTCGAGCCACTATTTGACCCTCAAAGAAAATACTACAGACTCTCAAGGCTATGTGGGAGGAGCCAAGGTGAACAGTCTTTTGCATGTACAAATGAGGGGTATTTATAGCCAAGGGTAAAACTGGCCCTTGTGACTACTCGACTTCCCTCATGACTTTTTTACTTTCATGACTTTTCAGATTACATGACTCTTTAGATTACATGTGGGTCTCTTGGAATTCCATGTTACATTACATTGATTTACAACAGTATGGCCCACAGTAGTGATGTGGCCGACATGACTCATGACATGATAGTGCCGGTATGTTCATGTTGCTGTGGGTTTCCATGTCAATTTGCAGTGTTGCTGAGTGATGGATGTCCTCTTGGTGTATCATAGCTTCACCTCTGCATGGAAAGGTGTGCAGAGTCTTTGATGGTCTTGGTGTTCACTTAATGTTGTATGTGCACACTCCTACTTTGCTTAGAATTTTGCATGCTTGACATGTGCGTTCGCTCGAGAAAACTTCTCCTCACATGCACCGTTCATTCTTCCGTTTGCAAACACATCTCCTTGCATGTACTCTCCTTGTTCATCCCATCTGTTGTCATGTCATGTCTCATCCATATACTTGTATTTGCAATCATTCATGATGAGACAACACCAAATCCATAAACCTTCTAGTCTACCATGATGCATTGTTATTTTCTTTCGAATGCAGGTGACCGGGAGAGAGGACAAGGCTATGAAACTGTACAAGGCAAGTTTCAAGCTAGGATGCGGGCTCCAGGCACTGCTGGTGAAAATTGTGCAGAAGTCACGGAGAGAATAAGATGGACTATTCGTATCAGCAGCAAATGTACGCGGGATCTGGCTCGGCTGGAGGGAAGATATGCGCTATTTCTGGAGGGAAGCAGTGTAGGTTGTAGAGGGGCTTGGATGCAAAAACTGTGCAATTCCTAGGGGGAGCTGGCAGCAGGTTGCAGGAGGCTTGGCAGAAAAAATTGCATAATTTCTGGAGGGAGCTGGTAGCAAGTTGCAGGAGGCTTGGTAGCAAAAATTGTGCAAATCCTGGAGGGAGTTGGAACGGGTTGCGGGATTGTTGGTGACAAAAGCTGTGCAGTTGCTGGGAGGCTGACTTGCTAAACACCTCTACGCAGATTCTGAGTTGAGCGGGATGCTGGGTTGCTGAGGAGCTTTCTCATGAAATCTGTACAGTTTTCTGGGTGAGAGTTAGTCGATTGATTGGTGGCTGGCTGGAAAAACTGCATAATTTTTTGAGGGAGACATAGACGACCACTTGGTGTTTGTCTACCCAGTTTCCTCAATCAGCGGAGCAGAAAAGGTTTGCAAATTTGCATTTTTTAAAGGGAGTGAATCCTGGGGTCACTACCCAGTCAAACTCTCTGGTTGACCAGCAGGAGGGTTGGTTGATTAGCTTGCGGGTAGCATAGATTGAAATGGTATGTTGGACACTTCTGCGTTGTTCTGGGTGACAGTTGGTTGAGTCAATTCTGGGGTGAAGGTTTGGCTATTAGAGGGTGATTCTGTTGTCATAACTTTAGCAAAATGATTAAGTGTGTGAGTGAGTGAGTTTGTGCATATAGGCGCTTGCAAACACACACTCAACATGACTTGACGACAAGACGCCTCAAACCATCAAGACAACATATACTCAACATGATTGAACGATGGTGACAACGACCAATGCGACGCTTGTGATAGATCGTTGAACGACCGTGATGACGCTTGTGCAACATTGCATACAACTTCATGTGTGAGTGCGACGGATGTTCACATAGTGGATACAACTTGTACACATGAAGCGGGACTTTGTGCATGATCAGAATATGAGTGCAAGTGTGACATTGTGACCAACATGCAAAAAAGATGTACGTTGAATCATCAAGCAAGGAGTGTGAAAAGACTCAACATGAACTCAGAGAGTGAGCTCGAGTGCTTGCAAACATCAAGTAAAAATCCAAAGGAGGCTACGAAATTGGATGTAGGCCAAAATTTTGGAGGATGTTGCAGTCGCTACAAAAACTTCTTCATGTCAAGCCTCATTAACATGGTGAGAGCAGTTTACAATCACTTGTTTATATAGGCATGGCTTCTCTATAGCCTTTACTTCTAGATTATTCAAGAGAATTTCAACTATTTCTTTTACAAAATTTGGGCAAAGAAATTATCCTCATTTTTTTAGAAAAAAATCTCTCTTGTATGTATCTTATTTTATTATTATTTTTAGAGTGCATCCCTGTTTCTTCCTGTAGATTCTAGAATCATTGGTTTCTAGTATTTTCCTTAGCCTTCTTTAGCTTCATCTTTCACTTGGAAAATATAATTCCTACTTGCCTTTGGTGTGATCATCAATTTTAGAATGAGTATATTCCTATTAGTTAGGAGTTTCTTGAGGTCTAGTTGGTTGAGAGATTCTCTCCAACTAGTTAGCTTCCTAGATTGGTGTGTGGTTAAGATATTCACTCAACCAAGAGATTTTATTGATCACGTGATCAATTTTAAGCTCAGAAATGAAAATGCCTAGAAAGTCTTGAAACTAGCGCCAAATCGAATCTCTCGTCATTTTGAATCCAACGACATTCATTTCATCACATTTCGAAACCATATGCTCAAGTTTTCACATGATGACGATTTGGTGAAACATCTAAAATTTGAGTAGGGTCGCTGATTAGATTTCACACAGTTAAGTCAGCAAGGGTGATTGTGTAGGGTACAGACCATTCACAAGTCGCCAAGTGTCATCTCATGATTTATTGATTGATGGTCGAATTTGATTGGTTGTGCTTGATTGAAGTGGACCTATAAATGGGAGCCACGTCGCCCAATGGGAGGCCAACACATGGCATCTTGGGTTGGTTTAAAAATTTGGCATGGGTCGGTTGGAGGCCTGATTGGGATTCGAACCTGTGACATCTATTCCAACAATTGAGTGCTTTACCAATACACTACACAGTGTTTCTTATTATCGTATGGGTAAAAACCATATATAAAGTTTACAAACGCACCTAATAGAGGGAGGAGTCGGGGCTTAGCCCCTAGCCCCCGGTCGCTACACCCCATGAGACCACCGGAGTAGGGACTAATGGGTTTGGGGCTTAGCCTTAGCCCATGGTCATCACCCCTCACATATATCCAAATACGGAAGGAAAAGGTTACTAAGAGGTAGGTTCTACGAAGTGCAGGCCAACCTCCGGGTCATATGCTACCCATAAGACCACATGCCAGCGGAGAGGGGGGGCTCCGACATTTAGGGTGGGTCATTGGCCCAACCCTCGGCCTCGTGGGGCACCAAATGACCACGACCTTGTGTTTAGGGGCTTAACCAGCGGGGGCGGGCGTTAAGGCCCAACCCTCAGCCCCCTATGGCCCATATGGCCATAGTTTTTGGTGTTAAGGGATCATTGGCAAATTTAATCATCCAACAGAATGAACCGACGAAGAGAAATATTGTCGCTTAGTTAGAAAATTTTGAGGCAAATTTGTAGGATGATTAATAGTCAAGTTCATGGGACAACTTAGGAGCTCATAGCTTTTGGTATTTTTGGCGAAATTGAGCTCATAAAATGTCCACTCAGGGGTTTTTGCATGTTACAAATCTAATGGTGACCTCTAATTTCTAATTTGAGCAATCTAAAAAGTATTTTTGTAGTTTTGAGACTAAAGGTGTATGGATCAGTCACATTTTGGAACTAGTTCTGAAAGGTGTTTGGGCATGGATAAGACCTTGTAGGGGTATTCTCACCTTTAGAAGTCTACTGCGACAACTGTAACTTACAGGGTTTGCCTCAAGTTTAACTTCTCTCAACATGAATTTTTATTTATGTGCTTCAATGTGGAATTGAAGTGTTAACGTGCTCTTTTTAGTTCATTTCAGTTGGAGTATGTCATCTTTGTAGGAGATGCTTTATGTTGCTGTTGTTTGTGAGAGTTCTTTGTAGGAGAACATTACCTTGTAGGGGTAATAGCCACATGTTTAATTGCAACACATATTTATGTACTTCAATTGATACTGAATATATGAGTGGTCTAGTCATGTTGATAGGCCCAGAGATGTAACCCAGGTGGGGTGAACTTCATCAACAAACCTTTTGTTATGTTTTTCATTATGTGTGCATGGATTAGGTAATGTTATGTTCATTATGTTAAGTTACATATGTAGACTAATTCATGACTTGAAGAGACATTGGAAAAACCTATTGTTTCAAGACCCACTTTTACCTTTCAAAGTGTCGACACAGTCCTAATTTTTGTTTTAATTTGATTTTGGAAAAGAAGAAGAAATCACCTACTTCAAATTTCATATCAGTTTGATATCAAAGCACTAGTTGACCAAGTTGCAAGAATGGGCAACAAAAAGAGTTTCCAAGAGCTAGAGGAGCATAATTTGGCTCTTCATGTGGAGAACATAGAGTTGAGGATGTTAGAGATAAATGAATAGGAGAAGAGACACATGCACTTTATGTTGCAGGAAGTGCTTGATGAACAAGTTGCAAAAAGTTCTACTCCTATACCAGCAAGAAAAACGTCTAGAATGAAGTCAGTATGTGGTCATGGTTCAAATAGTGGTTTTGGACCATATGTGGAAGATGAAGCATGTGTATTTTGAAAACATCTTCAAGAATCACAACATATACCAATGGATAAGAGTGGATGGCTAGAGTCATCGACAAGTTGGGCATCATCATCATTATCAAAAGTTGAAAATATGAATGACAAGTTTAAGGAGGTAATTAGCATATCAAGTACCACTCCATCCGTTTATGTGCATAACAACACTTTTGCAACATTTGAGAAACATACCAAAGGCATAGGTATGAATTTTATTTCCAAGATGGGATATGAAGGTGGAGGTCTTGGCATAAATGGCCAAGGTATTACCAATCCAATTATGGTTGAGGAGAGACTGAAGTATCAAGGGTTGGGGAGAGACCGAAGTATCCAAAAGGCTTGAGGCACATCAACCATTTGAGGATGGGATTTCACCACCTTGTCAAAATGTTCATTCATCTCCCAAGAAATATGCATGCTTGAAGGGACCTTGCATGACATCTTCCACTCCACTCTATCGAAGTTGTAGCCCTAGAGATAGGTATAACTCTCAAGAGTGTTTTCCAATGCATGGAAATTTTGAATACTTGTGGAATAAGTACCCTTGTATATTTTATGATGAATTTGACCATTGCTTGGTTGTATGTGAGAAACATATGATAATGGTAAAAAGGATTAATAAAATTTTAGGCATCAAGCATAATGAATATTCTTCGCATGAGAGAAATTCTATGTCGGCAAACAAGAGGAAGTTCTTCTATACTCATTACATTATGCATGGACATGACAGTGAATGATGTTGGAAGTTACATCCAGAACTCCGTTCAAAGAAATGTTAAGAGATTGTGCTACATAATGCAAAGGAAACAAGAGGTGGCAAAGAGGACTTGCAACAATCCTAAGTGACCTTCAAGACAAAGATGATGCAAGAAGAGAACCCATAAGCCTAGGAGAGGTAAAAGTTTGGGTAGACTTATTGTAAAGTTGTTTTGTAAATTTTGTAATTACTTGCTGTCATTACCTATTTAGGTACTTTTGTAAAGTGAAAAATCATTGTCACTATGTTCAACAAGTAGATGTTTTTCATTGATGTATGTATTGGCTCGTTATAGTTCACATGTTTAAAGGACTTTTGTGAATGTACAAGATTTTCGTTTAAAGTTGTCTACAAGTTTGTCATATGTTCACTGATACAAGTATTCAATTTGAAACTTGTGTGAATAGAATATTTATTTTCAAGATTGTATAAAATGACTATGTTTTGTAGGTAATGTCAATCATATCATATAAAATTTTGCAGCAATTTACTTTTTATATACAAGCTCAACTTGAAGACGTTAAAGCAAGTTTATTTTTCTTATGAATTCCAAGATGGAGTCAAGTTTGTCTTCAACAGTTTAACTTCAAGATGAAGTGTTTTTGAGTCGTGTAAAGATGAGATTAAAGAGAATGTTAAGATTCCACTCATTAGTATTTTATTCCTGCATCAACAATACGAATGCTGGCTCAATTCTTAACAGGACCGTAGGTCTTCAGGAAGAAGAAAGGTGAAGTGCCTTGATTGGGGCTTGAATGGCACCAATTGAAAATTATGCAATATGGATTATTTTTTGGGCATTTTTGAGTTCCAACAACTTTATATTGACTAGGGAAGTAAATTTTTCAAATCCAAAAGTTCCTAATGGGGAGGTGTGATTAGGTGATCAATTTTAAGCTAAAAAATAAAAGTGCCCAAAGAGTATTGAAACTAGCTCCAAATCGAAGTGTTCATCGTTATGAATCCAATGACATTCGTTTCATCTCAATCTGACACGTATGCTCAAGTTATCACATGTTGACTATTTGGAGAAACAACTAAAATTTGAGCAGAGTAGTTGACTGGGTAGCTGACTGGATTTTGTACAGTTGAGCGACAAGGTTGACTGTGTAGGTTACAGACCATTCACAGGTTGCCAAGTGTCGTCTAATAATTTATCGATTGATGGCCGAATTTGATTGGTTGTGCTTGATTGAAGTGGACCTATGAATGGGAGCCATGTGGCCCAATGGGAGTCTGCACATGGAATCCCAAGTTGGTTTAAAATCTTGGCATGGGTCGGTTGGAGGCCCAGCCAAGATTCGAACCTATGACCTATATTCCAACAACAGAGTGCTTTACCAATACACTACACGGTGGTTCTTATTATCATATGGGTAAAAACCATATATAAAGTTTACAAATGTGCCCAATGGAGGGAGGGGTTGGGCTAAGCCCATGGCCCTCGGTCACGACACCCCATGAGACCACGGGAGCAACGACCAAGGGGCTCGAGTCTTAGCCCCAATCCATGGTCATCATCCCTCACATATATCTAAACACGGAAGGAAAAGGTCACTTGGTGGTAGGTGCTATGAAGTGGGGGTTAGCCCTGGGGTCATATCCCACCCACAAGACCACACGCCAATGGAGAGGGGGGGATCTGACGGTGAGGGAAGGCCATTGACTCAACACTTAGCCCCGTGGGACACCAAATGACCGTGACCTTGTGTTTACGGGCTTAACTGGCGGGGGTGGGTGTTAAGGCCCAACCCCTCGACCCTATGTGGCCCATGTGCACAAATTTTTTGGAGTTAAGGGGTCAATGGCAAATTTAATCATCCAACAAAATGCACCATGGAGAGTGAAATTGTCGCTCAACTAGCGAATTTATAGGTATATTTGTAGGACAATTAGATAGAAGGTCAAATTTGTAGGATGATTAATAATCAGGTTCATGGGAGAGCTTAGAAGCTCAGAACTTTTGGATTTTTTGGCAAAATTGAGCTCAGAAAGAGTCCATAGAAGGGTTTTAGGATGTTTTGAATCTAATTGTGACCTCTAATTTCTGATTTGAGCACATATATAGAGCCTTTTTGCAGGTTTGAGACTAAAGGTGTATGGATCAGTCAGGGATCGGAAGCAGTTCTAGAATGTGTTTGGGCATGGAGAAGACCTTGTAGGGGTATTTTCACCTTCACACGTCTACTGCATCAGTTATAACTTGCAGGGTTCAACTCATGCTCAACTTTTCTCAACATGAAGTTTTATTTATGTGCTTAAATGTGGAATTAAATTGTTCACATGCTCTTTTTAGTTCATTTCAGATGGGGTATGGCATCTTTGTAGGAGATGATTTGTGTTGTTGTTGCTTGTGAGATTTCTTTGTAGGAGAACATTACCTTGTAGGGGTAATAGCCACATGTTTAACTGCAGCAAACATTTATGTGCATAATTTGGTACTGAATATATGAGTCGTCTAGTCATGTTGACAAACCCAAAGATGTAACCCAAGAAGGGTGAACTCTGTCAACAAACCTTTTGTTATGATCTTCATTATGCCTGCATGGATTATGTGTTTTTATGTTCATTCTGTTAAGTTACATATGTAGAATAATTCATGACTTGAAGAGACATCGGAAAAACCTGTTGTTTCAAGACCCATTTTTACCTTGCGAAGCATCGACATGGTCCTAGTTTTTGTTTTTATTTGATTTTGGAAAATAGGAAGAAATCACCTACTCCAATTTCATATCATGTATGTCCTAGATAGATTAGCTATCTTGAGACAAAACTTCATGTATATCTGTAATATTATTTTATCAATGTAGGCGAGTATGCATTATCAAAATCTTTGTTGGTATTAGAGTGGTTTTGGGCCTAACTTACTCATGGGAGGGCCCAGGGAAATCCTGCGAAGAATAAAGATATGTTTTATGTTGATATATGGAATCAGGTTGTTATGGAGAATCGATTGTGGAGAGCGAGCTGACTATGGTGCTTTGGTGTGGCTGCGTGATCTGAGGAGTAAGCCAATGTGGGAATGTCGTCCTCCTGCAAGTTATGTGATTCTTTTTTTTAGTCACTATTGTGATGAGCATTTAGGTAAAAGGTCTTCAATCTCTTTGGCACCATAGCTAAACTTTGCTAATTGAGATCAAGACAAGTAGTCATTAAGGGAGCGACTTGGAAAATATAATTCCTACTTGCCTTTGGTGTGCCCATCAATTCTAGAATGAGTCTGTTCCTATTAGTTAGGAGTATGCTGAGATCTAGTTGGTTGAGAGAGTCTCTCCAACTAGTTAGATTCCTAAATTGGTGTGTGGTTGAGATATTCACTCAACCAAGAGATTGTATGTCCAAGATAGATTAGATATCTTGAGACAACACTTCATGTATATATGTAATATTATTTGATCAATGTAGGCGAGTGTGTGTTATCTGAATCTTTATGTTTCAACAACCCACTGCTTATCTTAGATTGTTGAATAGTATTCTCATGCATTTATCAAATTTACTTTCAAAACACCTAGAAAATATAACATTCTCCTTGCTTTAATATTTTCTTCATTGTAGTCCTAATATTAATATATCTCTAATGCACTAGTAAGTCGTTTAATCTATTGTCAAAGATGCTTCAAATGTAAAATTTGGCAATCTTCTTGATTGAGATGTGTTTGCTTCATGGCATATTGATCAAATAAAACACATCAATGCTTGTTGTTGCACCTGTCTATGGTACTCAATGCTCTTTAAAGAAGGATCCATGTTGAAGTAAAATACTGACCTTTCACACATGGGGTAATATGAAGCAGACCACAAGTAAGTTTTCTAGTTTTTAAGGTTTCTTTCGTTTAATGAGTTTATTCTTGTCAAATTTAGTAAACGCCTTAGAATTTTTTTAAAAATATGGGTAGACAATCTTTAGATTATAAGATTTACTAATCTCAAGTGAGCTATTGAGTTCTTATAAAATAAAAAAAATACTCTTGATTACCCGATTTGTGTCAAATTAATGTCAAGGTATTGTGGTAAAGTAGTATTACAATGGCTTTTTTTTTGTTATCGATGAATTTTATTGTTTTTTATTGATACACTTTCCGCAGATGTGATGGAACTTCTATTCTAATTGACGTGAACCTTGTCTTTTCAGTATTGGTAATTTAAGATGAAAAGTCAGAGGCATGGTTTTTCGAAAGATGACATTATATAAAAATTAAAAGACTAATTATTTAAATTTTAAATAGTGGGATTGATAAGCCATGGTATTGTAACATAATAATTAAAAGCCTAGATCCATAACATAATAATCAAAAGACTAATTATTTAAAAAAACATTAATAATTTTACTTTAAAAATCACTACCAGCCATTTTTAAATAATTGAATTTTCAATTTTTTTTGCATAAAATTTTGCACTATCTTTCCTAATTTGTAATTTGTAATTTTGTTGAGCTAACTCATTACACTCCTATGTTTTTTGTAGCACAATGGTGGAAGGCCTTTGGTGGCCATTGTCCTAAATTGCAAAGGTTTGCAATTCGTATTTTGAGTCAAACTTGCAATGCATCTGGGTGTGAACGCAATTGGTCTGTCTTTGAGAGGATTCACACAAAGAAGAGAAACCGTTTGGATAAAAAACGGTTAAATGATCTAGTTTATATCCAATACAACCTCCAGCTTAGACGAAACCATTTGCTGAATAAAAGACCTGATTCAGATCCCATTGTGTTGGAAGACATTGATCCATCATCAGATTGGGTAGTGGAGAGTTGTCCAACAGAGTTTGATCCTGATGAGGATCTTGATTTAGATTTAGATATCGAGACATTAGTTGAACTTGAACATGTTGTTCAGTTGAATGCAGATCCCAATCCACCAGCCTCAGTCTCACAGCCAACAAGGACTCCAGTTGTAGGTGCTTCCTCTGCTCAGCCACGACAGAAGCGCAGCCGCATATCTACTCTATCTCAGCTTGCATCTGCTGCAGTTGCACAACCTGCTAGTGGTACCACTTCTACTGTTGCAGTTGGAGATGATGATGATGATGAGCAGCCATGGGGCCCCCTGTCTGACTCTGATGATGATGATCCAGAGATTGATCGACATGATCTTGGCTCCTTTGGCAGTAGCTACTAGCCAGTAGTACTAGTACTAGAGTCTGGTCACCGTCACAGTTTACTTTTGTTGTAGAGGCCATTTCTAGCCTCCTTGGTTATGTGTTTTTTGTTTTGAGTCTTTGATCATGTATGATAGTTGACTATGTATTTCCATTGGGTACCATTTTGATATAATGGATTGGTTCATGAGCCTACTTTGATCATATGTTGTCTTCCATCTATATTATAATGTTGTGTGTTTGGAAACATGAATGAAAATCTTTAAAATTATGTTTCTTTATAAAAAAAATATTTAATGTGTTTTTTACAATGACCGAGTCATTGAAATCGAGCCGGCCGAGTCATTATCGTTTCAGAGTCGGAGTCGAAGTCGATCCTCGGCCAAGTCGGAGTTTTAAAACTATGATGCCAATGCTAACTCCTAGATTGATCCTCGAAGGGCCTGTAATAAGCATAGTTGAGTTACGTGGATATTAAGAATGTTTGGAAGTTTCTATTTTGAAGTCCATACTATCGAGTTCTTAGTCCATTGATGATGACTTTTGATTGTAGGTACAAAATGGTATTTATGGTTTTGGGATGGCTACCTATGATAACAAGTTGGTAGATTCAAGGGACAGAGCCAAACTAATAATGAGACGTCGATAGGGCAAACAAAATAGCAACCGTCAAAGTAATCTGAGAAATGACCGTAGGCTAAAACGTGGTGGTACAGAGGGTGAAACAAATACAAATATAGTAATTGATACTATGGCTCCATTTGCATCTAAAAAGGTTACTCAATTTCACGTTAAAACAAATATGGCTCCATTTGCATTTAAAAAGGCTACTCAATTTCACGTTAAAACAAATACAGGGAGTGATATTATGGCTCCATCTACATCTAAAAAGGATACTTGATTTCATGTTAGAGTTGTTGAAATGATTACAGTAACAAATCTCACCCAGGAGATTAATACAAAGTATTTCCATTCCCAGTGAAAATGAATAAATTTTATATGCATATTTCACTTCACCATGCTTTATGCTAACATGTTGAAGCATAAACCACACTTCATGTGTATTCTCATCTCCACTTCGGTAAACACATTCAAAATATACATCTTTAATTATATAATCTAATTATTATTTTAATTGAATTTAAATAGTGGTTTTGAATCACACTTATTTTCTATTTTTAGTGTTTTATTAGAAATATATCAAATTAATCTAATCATTATTTTAATTGAATTTAAATAGTGGTTTCCAATCACAGTTTTTTTTTTAGTGTTTTATTAGAAAAATATTAAATTAGTGTTTTTAGTTTGAGTTAATCCATAAAACTAAAATATCATTTTTTACAATATCTATATAGAATTCAAATTTGCCAATACATATGGCATATGGCATATATATCTACAAATGTGTTTCTCATACTATTTTTTCAATTTAAAAAACTTATCGGCCTTTCTTTGCACCTTTTAAAGTAATTGCTAATTTTATTTTGTCATATATATATATGATGTTTAACATGTAAGAAAGCTGGCATCCCAGGGGCTGAAGCCGACATGAAGCTTTAGTGATACGTGGAGCTGAGTGCTACGTCTAGTGCGGAGATGTCATGTATTGCGTTCCCTTTATTTAATTTGCAAAGGATGCGTTGGATGTAGGATGGTATTGAATTTAGGAACGATGGGTTTAGATATTTATGGATTAGGAATTTGTTTTTAAGGGTAGGGTTAGGGTTTTTTTTAAGTATGATTGACATTTCATCATCTTAAATAAGAGTTGTAGTTTTCTTTTAGTATTTTCAAGAATATTTGTGTAGTTTTCTTTTAGTATTTTCAAGAATATTTGTCATTCATTGCTATATCAATGATCAACTATTGACATCAATGATAATTTATATTAACAATTTAAAAGTAAATAAACTTATGAATAAAATTAGTAGGCGTTGGGGAAATATTGAGTAGAATGTAATATTTAGGGTGGGGTGTGATGTGAAATACTAAGTAAAATTTAATAATATTACATTTTAATTAGTATATCCCCCACCCGAGACCACTATTTATTAGGTGGGGGTGGTTATAAATATTGGGTAACATATAATATTGTAATAATATATTTTATGTAATATTTTCTTGATTCACTTTTTGTTAAGTAAACATTTATAATGTCGACTCAACTGTAATCAATATATTTGTAATAATTAACATAGATGTGTTCCATCTATAAATTTACAATATGATAAGATTTTTAACCATGAATATTTACCATGGATATTATTAACTTCTAAGTAGGTTTTTTTACAATACCATGGGCCATACCCACAAGAGAAAGATAGAGAGGGAGATGAAGGAAGAAAATTATAATACCATGGGCTATGACCATGGTTTATCAATACTGAGTCATCTAGACTTTTGATTATTATGTTATGGATCTAGGCTTTTAATTATTATTTTACAATACCATGGCTTATCAATACCACATGCCAAAAAATCATAACTTATTTCAAAATCAAAATATTTTACAAATGTTTTAATTTAATTTAATTTATAACATTTTTTAATTAAATCTAAGAGAAAAAAAGTTATAATTACTTTTGAGATATATTTAAACCCTCCATCCTCATGACTACTAAAATACAGGTTAAATGGAGGTTTTAATAAATTAAAAAATGTGAATAATTTTATAGATAGATATGTGAAATTTATATAATATAAATAATATTATAAAGAACTAGGATAGATGCATCTTAACCAAGGATCAAAGCCAAGTGAGAATAAAAAGTGATTAACAATGATAAAGGAAGATAGTGCATGATTCTTTTAAGTTTTTTATTATTTTATTTTCTTTAACATGATTTATCCAAAATATAAGTTTAATATTTTACTATCAATTATGTTTTTTTTAGATACTTTCTTAAATACAATACAAAGGGATCATATTTAGGAAAGAGAGTGAGATGGAAAGGGGAATAAAGTGGAGGAGTGTTGGCTTATTAGGGTTTGACACAGGTTTAAAAATGTTTTAGCCAAACAAATCCCGAAACTACCGGCCCTTTCAGCAACGGTTCGTGAAGCGCGAAGTGAGGTCTCACCCGAGGTAGTATGGGAGGGTGTTGGAACCAGGTTTCTGCACCCTAGGGATGTCTTGATGAGGTTTGGAGAGTTCACAGACTGATATTTCACACTTGTACTGTTTCGTGCAACTATCCGACCTTCGCATAGCCCTAGTACCGAACGTGAAGAGGCACAGTCTAGATCCCTTATACTTAGTATGTGTTTATTATAGATTTGACTTACTTCAATAGTTTTTATAAATCATTCAATATTTGTAACTAGTGCGCGCAAACATAAACCTTAAAGAGATGCATAAAACCATAACAGAAGAATAACCACACAGATCTATGAGCAGATGCACAATATTTCAGAAACACTTATCTTTTATTAATCTCTATTCCAGTACAATCTAGTTCTGCCTTGTGCACTCAGCTGCAGGGGTCCACACACACAGCTGCGAACTCTACCAGGCCTTTGTGCATACAGTTGCAGAGCCTACTCTTACTAACTACCACCTATGACTTGGACTTACGGACTCAAAGCAAATATCACTTCCAGAACCTCATACACTTAAGATCAAAAC
Source organism: Pinus taeda (assembly GCA_000404065.3). Classification (NCBI taxonomy): domain Eukaryota; kingdom Viridiplantae; phylum Streptophyta; class Pinopsida; order Pinales; family Pinaceae; genus Pinus; species Pinus taeda. The sequence continues at coordinate 569,987 of APFE030683158.1, read as the reverse complement.
AAAGCTTCCCCAAAGGCTGCCTTCTACACCTAGAGCCTTGCTCTATTTATACCTTCCCATGGTCTGCGGACCATGGGTAGGCCGACACATTCTATATTAGATTACAATATTCTAGGGTGGTCTACCTTTTGACTTGATTCATTACAACTCACGCTCCTCGCATTTTGCAAAGCCTTTACAATACTAATACCCAAAATTGTGGGCTTTAAGCCCCAAAACCGTTACGCGGGGGATCCGCTGCCCAATAGGCCCCCTACACAAACATCCTGACTCATCTCGAGTCACCTGGCTAGTGTGGTAATCTTCACGTGAAGTTCATCCAACAATCTCTGCACTTCGCTTACATCCGCAACATATTCTTCTGTTGTCTGCTGTATCCGTTGTGCGCGTATCTCCGATGTTTCGTTGTCAGGTGCAAGTCCTTGCCTGAGTGCATATACACCTTACATGTGTGCCAGCTTTCCCTTGATCTTGGTGGTGACTGTGAATGCTTCCTCGAGCCAAGGTTGGATGCATTTTTTAAGCACTTCTTCTTTTTGACGTGTGACGTCCACCTAGGCCTTTAGAGCACGAGCCTCCTTCATCTTGGCCAGCAGTCGAGTAAGGGCGACCGTCTCTGCGGTCCCATGGACATTGTCGTAAGCCTACTACAACTCTCACGCTTCTGTCTCTAGCCGTTGGAGCATTGGGTCTTCCTACAGTGAAGTGAAGGTGATGAGTAACTAATCTAGCAAGCCAGTGCAATCTTGTATGGTGTGTTCTATTGCTTCCAACCCTACTTGAATGGCATGGTGTCACTGCTCTCTGACCTCCGACTGTGTAGAGGGCTGCGCCTTGAGCCTCAGCTCTGTGATCTACAAGTTGAGGTCCAACTGGATCCTCGTTGCTTCCTCCTTCGCCTTGCGGAATCCACTGGCCAATTTGTGGATCCATATGCCTACTGGTAAGTCTACTGTAATCTCGAGCTCGGGGACATGGCGACATGCTTCCTCGAGGATTTGTTCCAACTGCTGAGTCTGTGCTACTGCTTCATCGCATTGGAGGCTCAGCTGCTCAATGTTGATTCACTGTTCATTGAGCATTTGTATTGTGCATCCTTCCCTAGCGCAAAGCTCTGTCGTCACTCCATCTTATAGCTGGTATAATATTTCTCGTGGGAGGGTAGCCAAGTTTAATCCAAGTCCCTTGAGTCGGCATACCACGGCTCTGTCCTCTGCGTTATCTGTTGTCAGTGCTCCTTCCTGCAACGTGACAGTATTAGCCATTTTAGCCCACAGCAACTGCTTGGTTGCTAATGTACATGTAGCCCCATAGGCGACTACCATTTCCTGCTGTGGGGGCCGCACCTGAAGTTCTTGAAGTTGCGTCCTAAGTGCCCCCAACACAATTTGTTGCTCTGTCATTGCCTCTTAGAGTGCCTCCTTAGTGACTTCACGAACTGTATCACTGATGTCGCATAGGTCACCCTTGGTCAGTGTGATAGGCTCCCCATCCAACTTGGATGCCTTGGTCTTCTTCCAAGACCCTGTTCGTTCTATCGCGTGCGGCTATTTAAAGTGTGTAGATGTGGTGCTTGGGTCCTCACCTTTTGTCGTATCATCTACCCCATGCCCTGTGGTCAAGTTCGGGCCTCTTTCTTCCTGTGTCATAGCGTTTCCTACTACTTTTGTCTTTTCCGCGGTGGCCTTTGCTGCCTCTAGGAATGTTCGTACTTCTTCATCTAGCTGTTCGTTTCACTTCTGTTGTCCTAGAAACTTAGCGGCAGCCTTCTGTCTTTGAATCTCCATCTCATCGCGCACCACCAAGTCTGGTGCGTGCCATTGTAGTGGCCATGTGTCGAGCACCGTGAAAACAACTTCATCTATTGCAATGAAGGGGAGTGTCGTCCACTTCTGCTTTAGATCCTTCCGTGCCCTGATATACACATGATGCATATCTGCTTTAAAGTCTACAAAACTGTTCACACTGTTGTATACCGAAGTGGATAGGCATGGCCGTTTGTTGATCCATAGTCATATGCTTGCCTCCATCAGTACCCAAAAGATGACAACATGTAGTTCTCCTTGAAATTCATTATCCCTCCTACTAACAGTGTAAAGGCTTAACTGCTCACTTTGTTACTAGATGTTGAATGCATCATGTTGCTTATACTCTCACCATAAATTTTGGGTTTGATTTGTTTCCCAAGTCTTGGATCTAATGCATGTGTGTTATATGATTGATTGCATCTAAGTTACTGAGTTTTAACAATCATATCAAAGTATGAGACAATTTACAATTAATTTTGTAATATGTGTTACAACCATGTTAATTCAACTACTACACTCCTTGACAAGCAAATTAATACGAAATCTTCAATTCAAACATAATTGCATGACATGGTGCATAGTTTATGCTAAATATTCAATATTCAACAAATGATACAAAAAAAATGCAAAGATGAATTTAAGTGCTCAAGGAAGGCATTTTCTATCTCAATGGAAAATTGGAAAATTTATATGAACAAATAACTAATATTATTCAAATGTTACATACTTTAACAATTACCATCATAGCGATATAGATGGGTATCTCTCAAAAAATCCTTACACGCCATTTAAATCCAAAATTGAGTAATACATGTCCTTCATTGATCTTTTTTTGGGGTCTTATCTCATAGTGGAAGCCAAGGTGGATATTCTCCTTTCTATCATATTAGATGGGTGTTTTGTGATTCAATATTGGTTGGAAGAGGAAACATGATTCCTATTATGAAGTATATCCATACAAATGAAGACATGATTGTTATCACAAACTTTGAATGTGCAAAGAGGTTGTACTAATGGTGGTATAACTTATGTGAATGCAACCATTGTCAAGAACAAGTTTTAGTTGGCCAACTATCGGAAGTAGTAACAACAATAATACTACTTATAGAGAAATTAAATTAAATTTGGAGAAAACTGAATCTGAGAATTCAACCATTATACCATTTAACTCAAAGTCATGGATGTAGAAAAAAAGTGCAATAATCAATATCATTAGTAGATTAATGGCCTCAAATTCGAAAAGGAGATGTCTGGCACATTCATTTAGGAATATGCTTGTTGCAATGTTAAATTAGCAAAGGAAAAGAACAATTGGAGGAAGAAAATAAACATTGTTGGTGCTAATTCTAGCCAAAGGACTGAAATCATTGTTAAGGATGACACACCAAAGATGTCATTTAGTAAGGATGGCCAATAAAATATGAATTTGAATTCCTAAAAGGAATGTGGAATATTGCATTCAAATAAGCCTTATCTACAATTATTGTAGTCATATAGGTATTCTAAAGAAGAATTTTGGATATGACATCCAAAGTCATGATAGGTATTCACAAATAAAAGAGGAAAAACATGGATATTGCATTCAAATAAGCCTTATCTACAATTATTGTAATCATATAAGTATTCTAAAGAAGATTGTTGGATATGACATCCAAAATCACGATAGGTATTCACAAATAAAAGAGGAAAAAGAATTATCAACCCATCATGACCTTGCATTCCTTGATATCAACCATCCATCCTAATGGGTATAGTGCATAAAATTGCTCTCTAGTAAGATCCATATTAAGATGGACATAGTCACCATTATTTTTATATTGATATCTAATGAGATTTAATTTCAAAAGTGATAGTTAAGAAGCATAATATAGTCATAACCATGCATATCGATCCCCATTCCTTGCATTGGCTTACTAGGGATAAAGACTTACACATCTAACACAAATGAAAGGTTGAGGTCACCATCTTTGTTAATTACATTAAAAAAATAGAGTGATGTCATACCTTTAGATATGTGTAGATAATTTTTTAGAAATCCATATGTGTGGGCTTGTGATGTAATCTATATATGGCAGATGTTGGACACATAATCCTACGATATTTTTCTATCATTGTAAATAATAAGGATGTGAACCAATACTTGAATATGAAAGGCCAACATATATCTTGGAAGATGAAATGAAGAGTCATCTAATGTAATAAAATAGCTTGATGTTAATGAAATATACATCCAACATTGGAATTACTCCTCTAACATGGTATCAAAATGAGATGCGTTAACTCCATGATTCTCTCTCATGTGTATAAATGCCTTTGAAAGTATGTTTCTATTTATTCCCTCATAGTACTATCTTTCATGTTGTGGTAGTGGTGCATTTATTCTCCTAAAAATGTGTCATTTTTTATGTATCTCTTGCATTCAACATTACTTATTCAATGATCTCCACCACCTTGGTTGTAATGTATTCCCTCTTCTAGAACCATAAGATTTAAGGCCTTACCAAAGACCCTAAATTCACTCTTCCATGTAGTAGCATTCTTAGAAGAATGATGATAATACCCACTCCCATTGTTTTGAAGCTCAGAGCTCTCGGTTGACTTGCAGGGGTTGTTTATGTCAAATCATGAAGCTATGGTTGTATTACTATTGTCAAATTTAAATAAAAGTCTATTAGGGCTTCCATTCAACCTTGGAAGTGATTGTAAGCAAGGAGAGCATGGGTTAATTTTTTTATTAATATTATCCACACCTTGCTAGCTTGGACCATGTCATAATTCTCAAGGTTTTCATAGAAGTCTCATGAATTTGATATTTTGATCTCTCTTGTCTCAATGCACAAGAAATCACTTAGTGGTCATTCACACAACATCACACTTAGGGTTTTCAAATCAAGCTCTATCCATGTCCACTACCATGTATTAAATTATGTATTGATTCTCTCTAGTGATGGAATCTACATACCATCTAGGGAGACCATCTCTTGGTACCTTACACTAAAACCAATCCAAAAAATGAGGCATTGATACTTAACACTAGCTAGGAACCATTAACATTTGTATGAGAGGTACTATGGATTTTGGACTTACTAGAGATATGCTTGAAATTTTATTCTTGAAGGGGATTTTTAACTCTCATAAGTTACCTTGAAAATAAAGAAATGAAGGGGCTTGGAGGTGGACCTTTGAAATATTCTCAACATAATGCTTTATTGAAAATATATTTGTTGTTTCCATAGTTGATGTAGTGTCAACAAGTAAGTAGAACTACTGAGAATGGCATAAAAGGTCAAACACACACTCATTTTCAATTATATGTGGGATGTGATCTATGAAGGAGAGGAGGATAGCATACCTGAGAAGCCCACATCAAACAAGGAGCTACACATATGGAAAAATAAAGGAAATAAACCCTATGCCCTAATTGTTGCATCAATAAGTGAAGAAGTGAATCATCATGTAGTTTCCATTACATATTCTTATGCTTCTTTAAATAAGTTAAAATATTTGTATGCCTCGGAATCAGATCTTCTGCAACTGCTGGTGAGACTCTTCAACCTAGAGTTGAAGGATAATGACCTCATGGCCTTGTATTATGAGATCAGATCCATCATGCGTGATTTTAGATGACACTAGAGTAAAGATAGATCTTTCTCTCACAAAATTCATCAAGGTCCTCTACCTTACAAACTTTGGTTATCTTGAATCCCTACAAGCTAGTGATCGATTGAAGTCCATTAAATTTAACTCTTTGGTGGAGAAGGTTGTAGAATGAGAGAGAGCCTTTAGGAAGAGGAAGACAATAACTTAGCCACATAAAGAGACAATGTGCCTTTGTTAGAGAGGGAAGAATCAATCACATGGTTCTTCTAGAGGAAGTGGCAATAAAAAAGGACATCAAAGAAAAAATTCCATGGGCAGGGCGGGTAAGCACCATCAACAAAAAATTATATTGTCTTGAGTGAGAAAACAAAAACGTAGAAGAGTTAGACAATGCTTAAACTAAATGAGTATTTTAATACCTTTTTCGAAAGTATCGAAATATATTTAATAATTAAATGAGATAGGTGATATTGATAATTAAAATAAAATAAAAATTGTAATAAATAACATAAAATTTGAAAATAAAATAATCTTGAAAATAAAAATAAATAAAAATTGATTTTATTGTAATTATTTATTATTTAAAAAATTAAAATTTCCTTTTTAGGATTTTTAAATAGTTAATAAATATAAATATAAATATATTTTACATTAATTACTTATTTATAGAATATTTTTTTAATTTTAATCATTATCCATTTTAAGAGTGATATTGACTTTGATTATTCCCTGGTTGGGGTCTTAGGGAGACAAGATCATGATGAACATGTGACACCACCATGCTCTCATCTGGCTATAAATAAGATCGGTGGATCACTGCCACACCTCATCTAGTGCTAAACATGCATATCCTTAAGCTTCGGTACTCATGTTAAGCATTAAGGGCATTTATGTGGGTATGATGTTGGTTTTTGTGTAGGGTGACAAGGGTGGTTGGAGGTATGCGACTATGGAGGGAATCAAGCTCATAAGAGATGGGATGGGATGTTAATGCACACCAAACATGAGGTATGCAACACTTCCTACTACTCATTCACAATGGTGTGACATCGTTTTGGCATACTTGCATCCGTTATGGCTCTATATAGGGTAATTTTTCATAGTTGTTGGATTTTTTGGAATTATGGAAAGTTATTTATTTTTATTTCTAGCTCTTGATATCTGCTTGGCTCTCTCTCTTTGCTTAGTTCTCCTATTCTTCACTTCAATTTGGCTTCCTTCCATGACCTTCCCTACCTACTTTCTTTCTCCACCATGGATTTTGAAGGCTCCAATTAAAGGTTCCAACCCTATAACACGTCTTCCCATCCAACTTATGCCAAGAATAATGTTGTAGCTATGAAAACCACCTTCCACCACCTCACCCCACCTAATATCAGAGTTGACTTTGAGCTCACTAAGGTTGATGCACACAATGAATGAGGTTGCATTCCTAATGAAGAAATGGATGCATAATTTTCTTATTAGAGTCCTGACTTGAGCAACATTCATAGTAGAAATTTCAAATATTACCTAACCATTGACCTATATTGGTAGTTGGAAGTAGTAGTGGGGATGGTCTTAACTAGAATGAATGCAGATTACAATGAGATCTTATTCGATATGGATGAATGTTTGGCTACAATTCAAAGTGTGGATCAACAAGTTTAGGCCATTTTAAGGGCCATTCCAGGCTTGGAGCTTGATGACATGGAATTAATTGTTACACAAGACTTCATTGAGAAAAACTCCATTCTACTTCACTAATATGGTTAGGTTAATAGTCTTTTTTGAGATTACCTTATATCATAGCATATTAGGTTTATCCAAAATTAGCATAGGCCATGATAGAAATATCCTTTTCTTGTTCGATTACAATTTCAAAAACATGGTTGTGTGTGCTTACTCTCAAATATAGTTACCAAAAACTCTAAATTTTAGTTATTGATCTAGTTCAAAAAATGGTAGATTAGTGGCAAAATACTTTGTCTAGTATTTTATTGATTAATATAAGTTTGTATTATAGCAACTACAACGAGCCTCCAAAATTTTTCCTATGCTTCGTTTTTGAGACTCCCTCCTCAAATCACAATAGCTCATCTTACGCTAACCCAAGTAATTGTGCTTTAATTGAGTTTTATCTTCTACTTACGGTTTGTGTTTTCTTACTTGCTTTGTTTTCTAACCACAAGTTGGTCTCTTGACTTGGTTTCAACCCGGTTCCAAGCTTGCCTTAGAGAGCTTCACAATCCTTGAAGGCAACTAACCTTGCTCTCAGGAAATGCGCAGTTCAAGCCAATAGTGAGCTTCGGCTCCAGAATTTTGCAGACCTAGATGGCAGCTCGCCTTCAGTTGGGAAACTGCATAGAGCATGAGAGGCATCCAGAGTCACTCAGCCCAATAATTTCATAGAAGCTTTCCCTCATCAGTTGCATGATGCATGAGCTAGTGAGTTGTCCACTGTCCCTAGGAATTGCACAATATCTCCCTACATGCATGGCCACTTTTTCCCAAAAAAAGAAAAATCAAAAAGTGAAAAATCATCCCTAAAAAATAGGGAGCTACTTTTAGCAGACGGAGTTATACTTGAGTTATTTTTGGAAACTGCCACCATGTGTCGTTTTTTCCTAGATTTTTGACCTTCGCATCATAAACCCTAAATCGACCAAATCTATTTAATGGATGCCACCAAATCTCATTTGCACATTCGATCTTAGAGCTTTGATAATCCCAAGGATATCTAGGAAACTTCAACACAATCGTCGCAACTTTTTTGGGTAAGTCATGATTTTTTAGTCTTTTGCTGCTTTTTCTGTCGCTTTTGTTCCCTTGGCTTGTGAGAGTGTTGTTTTACCCATTTTATTGAACGACCAATGGAATTTTGATTTGATTTAGCTTTTAGAAGCATTGCTTTAAGTTTAACATTGACTTTCCAAAGTGTTGCATGCATTCCCAGTTTTTTCATGAACAGTTGCCATTACATCGACTCTCTCCATAAACTTCATTGTTCCTCATTTTGATTTATTCTTGTACTTGTTTTGATTGCATGCATAATCATTCACTTAGATCTACTTTTTTTAATGTTGCCCTTTGGTAGATCTAAGCTTCCTTGGCCCATATCTTTCTCCTCCTAACATGCAATGCACATTTTTGGATCTCAAAGCTCTTCCTTGGCTCCATGAATTATGTAGAGGCTACTAAGGCATGGCTCCAATTGCACATTTCACAGTTCCAGGAGCCAGTAACAAATCCTTGGCAACTAGGATTTCACAATGGATAGTCCCAACTAGCTCAAGCCATACTGAACTATGCATTTTGCACTTCCATTCAACGTCACCTCACCACTCGCAGATGGGATTATGAAATGCGCATATCAAACTAGCAGTTAGTCACCTCTGAGAGCCAAAATTATGCAATACTTCCTAGTAGTTTCCTAGTTTGTTGCATCATCTATTCTTGAAGTTATTTTGATTTCAAGCTAACATTTACATGCCATGGGTGTCCTCTCTGTCTCCAGGTACAATAGTTGTTGAGAAGCTCTTCAGTAGTATAGGTAACATGGCTTCCAAGAAATCTATATCAAAGGATATTGTCAAGAGAAACACTATAGAAGCATTTGAACAGGCGTCAGTGAACTTTTCAGTCTATGCAAACACACAACTGTGCATAGAGAAGGGCATGAAGATAACATGGCCGAAAACCAAGGATATATTTGCAGGGAACTTCAAGGAAGATCTAGAAGATTGGCATGTCTATTTCAACATCCATTGATTAGGCTTACATAGGGTTCCATACAGGTACCTGAATTTCTCATGTGTAGACATCATTCACTAAATTGTCTCACATACAAATCCCGAGATGATAACATTAAACAGTGCTAGTGGAACACAACTTGCTACCTTCAGGACAAAAAAATATCATAAGATGTATCACCTACCTCAGCCGGTGAAACACATGGATGCACTTTTCTATGCCACCCACAACAATGTGAATACTAGAGATATCATAAGGTGTTGGATGAAAGAGCCGCCGAAGTTCAAATCGACACCCAGTCATGTTTACAAGACTAAGTCACTCAGAAAGGAATACCAACTCTTTGTCATCTTTGCATGCCAACTATACAGTCAAAAAAGCACAAATACCTTTCCACAGAATTGGGTGGTTGTGTTGGACCAGTTGGTGAATGATGGACAACCATTCAACTGATCAGATTTGTTGGCTCTTCAGTTGAAAGTGTGTGTGACTAATGCTCAAAATCCACCAAAGGATGAGCAAGTGATATTCTATATGTCCACATACCTACTTGAGGCAATATGTGCCCAACATAAGTTTCTTGGCATTGGTTGGACATGGACACCATCAAAGATTGTCATGAATATTTATTTCAAGTTTATTTCTGAGTGCAGCTACTGAGGAGACATGGCGAGGCTATTTGACCATTTCATCATCTCAATTTACAAGTTTATCTTTGGACATGATCCACCTTTCATGTTCCAAGAAGCAATGGAGGCAATACTTAACATTGCAGATTGGTATGCCTCACCTGGTGGCACCCTCATTAGGATGTTTGGCGGCAAGAAGCCTTCTCATGTGCTACCAAGGTTTTTCACATATAATTTGGTCATGCAAGAGGTTGCATATCACATCTACATAAGGTTATCTGCAGGGCTTCATAGGAGGAAGAAGGAACAATGGCCTACTCTTCCTTTGCGGATTGGATTGTATAAGATCAGGTTCTTGAAGGATGCAGATGTCGAGGCCAAGGACTTAGAAAAGTTTGAGTTTGACACCAAAGACTAAAATATGTATGATCCCCACTGTATATGCAAGAACCATTATGCAAAGGTATATTATCCATGGATCCACGGGACATTTCATTAGGTAGTGGAAGATCCTTGGATATACTGTTATAACTCCACCAAGCTGAATGAACCGGTCAGCATGGTTATAGAATGGAAAGCTTCTATGTAGGCAACAACATTACAGGAAGCAACAACAACAGAAATAGTAAGTAGCAAACCAATGCAGGACAAAGGCAAGAGGAATATTGCCGAGAATCCATAAGTTGAGCAAAGAAACAAGTTTAAAGAAAATCCTCTCATTCAGAAAGAATCTTTGGAAGTGGAGGCGAAGAGGCAACAAAACATAAAGAGAGAAGAGTGAAAGAAGAGAGAAAAGAAAAGGTTGGAGGAAGGAGAAAGGAAGTTGCAGGAAATATATAAGAATTTGAAAGAAGAGCAGGAGCTAAGAAGGAGAGAGAGGGAAGAGAAGTAGAAACATGAGCAAGAAGAAGGGCAAGGTGCAATGACAGATAAAATTGAGCCAATATAGGTTGAAGAGTCAGAACAAATAGTAAATGAAGAAGAGGGTGAGTTGTTGTAGGATCGGGAACTTGCTCAACATATTGAGTAAATGGTTGAAGAGATGGACATGGAGTTGGCACAAGAACTGCAGGACCAAGATACTGACCTCATGCTAAGAGCATCTGAGGTTGCTCCACAGTCCCCACCACCTCCAGTATCAGATTCTCCCGAGCAAGCAAGGAGAGTTTATTCTCCTTGGTGATGATCTAGTGATGGATATGTACAATATATCCTTTGATGAGTTGCATCAAAATATTGTACAGGAGTGGAGAAATAATTTCTCGGATGATCACACATCACCTACATTTATGAAGGAAAGGATGATAGTGTCAGATGTTAGAAATCATCTAGCTGCCATGGTCGATGCCACTAAGGCATATGTAGAAACCACGAGCTCAAATGTCAAGTTCTTGTTAGCAGATAATGACCAGATGGCAAAGGACATGCAAGCGGCTAGGCAGAGGGTAGAACAATTTGTAGGATCTGCTATGGAAAAGATGAGGAAAGTGATAATTGTTGAAGTATAAACTCTTTAGACCACCACACATAAAATTTATGACAAATTTGTCACTGTGCACAAGGCATTTGTCCATCTATACGGTTTTTAGCAATGGTAAATATTTTCCAAACTCTCAAGGACATACATGCTGCTATTACACACATACAAGAATGGACAATGAGACACAAGGGAGCCCAACTTTACTTGCATAAGATGATGGAGCAGCAGGTAGAGTTAGAAAAATCAGGGATCCATATGTTGATCCAGAACTATGAGTAGTTCCCTCCATTCGTCAGTATCATACATGCTTCCTATGCACGGTTGTTCAAGAGTCTGGATGTCATGGTGAGGACACACGGGATCCCTTCAATCAGTTCCCTCACCCAAGCCATTAAGAAGAACCAAGTTTGGTTGGAGGTTGATAGGTACATGGAGTAGCTAATACAAGAGGCCAATAGCGATGACTTGCAACTGAGTGCAGAAAACATGCAGAGGTACATTAGTGGTCCCATCGTACTTAGGACAATGTTGTGCATGCTTCAAGATGAGTTGGACACAATTTCTAGAACCATATACCCAGAAGCCATGGAGGCGAGAGTCCATTTCCAAAAAGACATCACCAAACAATATGGGGACACCATAGCGTAGTACCAAGCTTAGTATCAATTCGTCATCGAATATCATTAAGAGGATGTTGCTAAGTTGGTTTTTCCCCAAGCTTCTGATTCATAGTGTTTGTTTTGCTAGGTTGACTCTAGCCTATTTTGTCCCACATGGGTATATGTGGAAAATGCATATTATTTTGAAATATATTATAAGTGAAATTCCAAGTGTCATTAGTGGAATGTGAACAGTCACTCTGTAATGTAAAGAGTTATTTGTAAAGAAGTTGAAGAGTCACGAGGTTAGTCAAAGAGTCAAATGGGAATGTCAAGGGTCACCTCACCCTTTGTTATAAAGAGAACGTCATAACTCATAGAACAACCTTTTGGGAGGCAAGATTTTGGCTAGGCTTAGGCTTAGAGAAGGCTTAGGAGTATTGTGATGAGCCTTGGCTTCTCCATAATGTAGATCAAGTATACTTCTTTGGAGGAGCAGGCGGTGTTGACTATAATGTTCCACTATTGGGGCTAGTGGTTGTCATCGGTGTATGTATGGATGGAACTTTTACTTAATAATATATATGAGAGAACACGTTTTCATGCATATGTTGTTATTGTAGTTGGACTATTCTGGTTGCTTTAGAAATGTATGTTGTTTAAATTACACATTTTCTTATGAACTATTTTGTTTGCAATTGTATGAATATGGTTGAAGGCGTGTTGTTGGATTAACTCGTCACTTAGTTTTGTGGACTATTTTTCATTACAGCTTGTGATGTCATTCCGCTCATGTGTTCCTTTTGGGTTGTGTACTATTACAGGCTTCCAAAGGAAACACTTCCTTTTTCCTTTCATAGGTTAGAACCCCCATGCATCTCACTTGACTCGTTGCAACACACACTTACTTCCGACCAAAGGCATCATACTTATCTCTGTGCGCTATCACAGTCAAGGGACTACATTACCACCCACTGTTGGGACTCCTACTCCAAACGGTATGAGGTCTAGTTGGAACTTCTTACTGGGGAGAGCCCCTTCAATGTTGGTGGGTCTAGCACCATCAACAGGGTTTTTTCTAGATTATTAAAATAACTAAATAAATAAATATTAACTTTGATTATAAACTATTATAAAATTATTGTCAATTATGATTATTGTCTATTACAAAAGCATAGTTTTTTTTTAGTTTTTGTCATTTTGTTTCTTTTAGCTAGAGCAAGAAAATATTATATTGTTTTAAAATCTATAGATAAAGCTAATACATGGCATATAGGTTTTCCTTAATAGTTCGATTCCCTAAGTCAATAGGCTCTCTAATATTACATACAATTTATTAAGGCCTTTATAAAGTACATTCCAAATTCTCTTACATGTTTCCACTTTACCACAAAGGCCTACGATATTTGTGGATCTACGAATCATTCAAATACTATTGAATCAACAAACAACATGAAAACTATTGACCTCTTCCTATCCAAATTCTGAGGAGGGGACATGTTATTGTTCAATATCCATTGGCTCTTTAAAATGGTATGCTATGTCATATTGTTTCAACTCAACTTGAGCATATTTCTAGGATCCGTGTTTTTGAATGGCACTAAGAGGGTGCATTTATAGAGGTTCAATGCTAAGTTCTAAATCATGTTGTATTCAAGTTATAAGATGTCCATTTTCTTCTTTTGCCCTAAAAAATTTATAATGTTTACATGTTGAGTGATCAAGATCTTTTCACTTCAAAGATGCCCACATAATTACATTTTAAAGAGCATGTAACCATAAGATGCATATACATACACGATGCGGAAATAAACAACAACCATGAGAATCAAATACACAATAGGTTGATAATGAAGTTCACCTAGTGTGGGCTATGTCTGCGGGCTCTGCTCAATGTGGGGAGGCCTCTTTCATTAATCTTTAGCAAAAATCAAATTACATGCATGTACAAAAGACACCATATACCTCCACATCCGGGGATGGCATGAAAATGCAGACCTTTGCTGAAGAAATGGATTGCACCATTGAATTCCTGTCGAAAAATTGTGAAAAATGACTGTAAACTTGATCCCTTTCTGCTTTGTTCAAAATCTAGACCTTTGGGAATCTTAAAGTTTCTCTAAATATTCCTTCTCACTAGTTGATTGGAATTATGTTGCTCAAATGACAAATATGACTTCACCATTGTGCTCCTTGCAAAAAAATTAGTAAAATGAGTATAAATTTGGCCTGATTATGAAATTGCAAAATATTGGCCCTTATGGAATCTTTTAGATTCCTCACATATTCCCCTGTGTCAGGGTTTCACTCCTTAGTTTCTGTGCTTGCTTAGGGTTCTACCTCTGTATTGGGTTTCATGCCCCTATTCCCTTGTGGAAAATATGAGTTTAAATAAAAAAGCTTGGCGTTAATTTTTTAAGCTTGCCTTCTTCGCAGAATGGTTGGTAGTGTTAATTTGTTGAGCTGTTGGTCAATTTTATTTAATTTATTTATTTATTTTTAAATATAGACAAAATTCATTGGCTGAACTTTTGGGTTCACCTGTAAAATTAAGTAGGCAATAATTTCACTAGTTCAAGCTGCCAAAAATTGTCGTTGCGTAAAGTGATAAAGTGTTGTCTCGATAATTTCTACCAAATTTAGCGGCTTCACCAGATTTAGTCGGGTTTCCAAATTTAGTTGGTTATCTACTAACTTTATCCAAGGGGCCTAGTTGACCAAAACTTTGATTGCCCATAACTTTTGCATATGATGTCAGATTGAGGTGTCATTTGTGTTGTTGGAAAGCTTCTGACGAGATCTTTGATCTAAACTTAGTTTTATGGTAATCCAAGAACATTTATTTTTGAGCCTTTTTTGAGCCATTTTTGATCACTATGTTTCAGGAGCCACCTTGATCATTCCTCCCTGCTGAGGAGCTTTTGGTCCTCCAAAAGCATGAAAATAATTTGCAATCTGTTGTGTTCCCTTGTCTACATAACAAGTGCCCTGACAAACCACACTTCCTTCTCCTTCACCTTTGTTCTTCAGAGACATAAGTGATGAGCTGACACCTGCATCCTCTACAAACCTATCGAACAATATTTGCAAACTACATGACCAATCATTACCCAAACATCCCATACTTTCCAAGAGTTTATACGACATACTCTTTGTTCAAGTGTACATCATAACATAAACCAATACCCAAACTATCAATAAAAAGAGGCCAAAAAATCATTATGTTTCTTTCATAAGTGATGGAAAACACATCATCACTTTTACAATAATTTCACAACATATTATTTACAATAATATGACAAGCTATTATATCTAATAAAATCATCTCTCTCTCAACAAAGTGAATGGGTCATCTCCCTATGGTTGATTCGCTTGTTGTTGGTTTCTTCATAGGTGCTTTCTGGGCATGGAGTATCTGACATGTGGCTCTCTGGTTTCCATCCTCTTTGCAGTAACTATAATGATTCTTTCTCCTCCAAAATTTCTGGATTGTCTTGGAATGCTTATTCCTGGTGCACCTTTGATAAGTGCCCATGGAATCCTCGCTATCACTGGAATGTGATGAAGTGCTCTCATCATTTGTTGTTGGTTGGTCATTGGTTATATTGGAGCATTCCCCAACCTATTTTCTTACATATCCAAGTCCTGCTTAATGAGGAAATTTCTCCACTTTGATGGGATTCACAAGGCCTTGTCAATTAATATCGAGGCCCTTTCCTTAATACCACATTTTCTTCAACAATTTTGATCTAATTCTTGTAGTATGTTTCTCAAAGGCAGCAAAATCATCATCATAAAAAGAACATAAAATTGAATAATAAATTTTTACCTCGTGCTTGTTATTCTGCGACTTTTCAAAGGCCTCTACCTTGGAATGTAATTGATGTTGCAACCTTTGTTTCTTCTCCTTAGCCTTTTGTAGGAGTCCCTTTAGTTCAACATTCTCCGCTTGAATTCTTTGGTTTAACTCTTCGAGTTCTTGGAGCCATCCAGTCTTTGGTTCCATTCTCACCTTTAGCACAATGTATATTGAAAACTTTTTCTCATCGCCTGGATTGGAACCTAAGTCAATAGGTCCACCTTCTGCAATCCTAAGAGCTACAATCTTCATTTCATCACCTGAGTCTGATCCCAGGTCAATTGGTCTAACACCTGCAAATCTTGCAGCTGTGATCTTTTCATCATCCTTTGATTCTAATTCTTGGTCTTGTATTGCACAGTTGCAACTTCCTTTTGCTTCTCTTTTCTATCGTTCCTCTTAGGCCTAATTCTCATTGCAGTTTCGAGCAATATTCTGCATGATGCCCTTCTTTCTCACAATGAGTACAAGAGGGATTTGCTTCTTTCTCTTAGGTGTTGTTGTCCACTTTGGGCGGTCTTCTTGCTCATGCTTCCCCCCTACTTTTAAGATGTACAACCTTCACACTAGCTTCATCAAGATTTTTAGGTTTAAATAATAACAATGAATGACGCAAATAACTACGCAAAGAGCTAATATATTCCATCAACATCTCAGTAGTGTCTAGTGGAACATTCAATGCTAATGCTTGTTTCCTAAACTCCTCTGTAAATTTTTGAATAGTTTGAACTTTACTTTGTTTCAAATGTTGTCATTCCATCATGGATTTCTGTCTATAACCTAATGGATAAAATTATCCTCTTAAGGAAGAAAGAAACTTAGACTAGGATGAAAGAAGTTTACAACTACTCTTATCACCTTTTTGCATCTTTCCTTCCCATCAGACGAGAGCACTACCACTCAATCGAAGGGATGTTAGCTGGATCTTGGATTCATCCTCTTTGATTTGTTGGATGCAGAAATATACTTCAACGTGTATGATCCAATTATCTATCTTTTCTGCATTAGAATTTCCACTAAAACAAGTAGATCAAACTTGACATCTAGCTTGGAAAAGGGTTTTTTATGGGTTTTTCTACCTCTAAAATTACGAGGAGAGAAAGAAGAAAACTTTCGCTAGAAGATGGAGAGGGGGGTTCATGAGGCTCTTCTCCTCCTCTTTCATGATTCACCGAGGCATGATCATTTGGTCCTTCCTTCTTCTCTGGTTTCTTCATTGTCTTCTCATACTCTGCAAACAATTTTTCCACATTTTTTGTCATGGCATAGAAGGCCTTGCAATAGTTTCGTTTTTCCTCCAATCGAGCATATTTATTTACAATTTTCCCTCTTCATGTTGCATGCCCCGCTTTTGGATCAAAGGAATTAATTTTTCCTTCACCTCTTTAGATTTTTTCCCTGGTTATCATACACTAGCAACTCACATCAAGAGATGACTCGCTTTGGTACCGAACCTGATTAAGAGATTTTCACTTCAAAGATGCATACAAAATCACATTTTAAAGAACATGTAACCATAATATGTATGTACATAAACAAAGAAGAAATAAATAACAACCATGAGAAGCAAAGACACAATAAGTTGATAACAGAGTTCACCTAGTGTGGGCTATTTCTGCGGGCTCTGCTCAATGTGAGGAGGCCTCTTTCATTAGTCTTCAACAAAAATCATATTACATGCATGTACAAAAGACACCTTGTACCTCCACTTTTGGGGATGGCCTGCAAATGCACACCTTTGTTGAAGAAATGGACTGTACCATTGAATTCCTGGCAAAAAACCATGAAAAATAACTTTAAACTCAACCCCTTTCTGCTTCGATCAAAATATGGACCTTCAGGAATCTCAAATATTTCCTAAAGATTCCTTCTTGTTGGTTGACCGGGATTATGCTGCTCATATGACAAATTTGACTTCAGCACTACGATCCTTGAGAAAAAAAATGAGTAAAATAAGTATAAAGTTGGTTTGGTTTTGAAACTACCAAAATTTGGCCCTTAGGGAATCTTTTAGATTCCTCATGATTCCTCGTGATTCCAAAAAGATTCTTCTCTGCAAGTTGACTGAATATTTGCTACTCAGATGACAAATCTGACTTCACCATTGGACTCCTTATGAAAAACTGAGTAAAATGAGTTTAATGTCCATCTTGTTCTGAAACTATCAAAATTTGGCCCCTAGGGAATCTTTTAGATTCTTCAAAATTCCACAAAGATTCCTCTCTGCAAGTTGATTGAAGATTTGCTGCTCAGATGAAAAATCAGACTTCATTGTTGTTGTCCTTGCGAAAAATGAGTAAATTGAGTATAAAGTCAGTCTGATTCTTAAACTCTCAAGATTTAGCCCCTAAGGAATCTTTTAGATTCCTCACATATTCCCTTGCATCAGGGTTCTGCTCCTCGATTTACGTGCCTGCTCAGGGTTCTGCCTTTGCATTAGGTTTCATGCCCCTGTTCCCTTGTGGAAAATATGAGTTTAAATGGAAAAATGGTTAGCAGTATTAATTTGTTGGGCCATCGGCCAATTTTAATTTTTTTTTGGTTAATTTTTTTTATTTAAAAAAATATGGACAAAATTCGTTGGCCGAAGTTTTTGGGTCACTAGAAAAATTAAGTAGGTGACAATTTCACTAGTTATGGCTACCAGAAACCATTGCTGCAAAGTGCCAAATTGTTGCCTCGTTAATTTCTATCAAATTTAGTGGCTTTGCCAAATTTAGCCAGGCTTCCAAATTTAGTTGGTGCTCCGCTAAGTTTAGCCAAGGGGCTTAGTTGACCAAAACTTTAACTGGCCATAATTTTTGCATATAATGTCGAATTGATGTTCAGTTTGTTCTGTTTGAAAGCTTGTAACAAGCTCTTCGATCTGACCCTAGCTTCATGGTAATCTAAGAACTTTGATTTTTGAGTCTTTCCCGAGCCCTCTTTGATCATTGAGTGTTTCAGGAGCCACCAAGATCATTGAGTGACACAATAATGTTTATTCTCATGCACCTTGAAGGTCAACGATGTTAATTATTATAGACCCTACATGATAGATGACCTGTGCTTCTTTACTACATAAATCAAACTTAGAATTTCCTTAATAACATAAATAGAAATTGAGCATGCATCAATCACACATATGGCTAGACAAATAGAGCATAATCTAAAAAATATTTTTCAAGTACATAGAAATTTTTTCTCCTTCAAATCATTTTTTCATTAATCATCAAAATTTATAAGTATTCCTCAAATTAATATTTTCTGCTTGTTGGAAGTTAAAATTGCAAAAACAAGTTTACATGATTGTTTTACAATAGCATCTGTGTGATTGTATGGCCCAAATGGCTCGTATGTAATGCTATACATATCCAAATGGATTTGTTTGTATGACCTTATGCACCATAGATTTGGAACCTGCAAGTCAAATAGGGTGTTCTTCTTCCTACTGCTCTACTTTTCCCTTCTCTTTGATTGTTTTCTTCACCTTTGAGCAAAATTGTCTTTGGACAAAACTGTCTTTGTGAAGAATCCACTTTGTATATTTTTCTTCTACATTGCTTTTATAATTTTGAGTTGAAGATTTACTCTCCAAAATCTTAATATCACTTTGAGATCCATGGTTGAGATTAAAACTCAATCTAACTTTGAGATATATGGTTGAGAATAATATAAATCATTAGTGTAACTAAAATACACTATATTAGACTTTTCCCAACAACAACAAAAAATGACCTTTTCAGTGAAAAAGGTCAATAATAAAATAGAAGTCTCAAATGAATCCCAACATGTTTGACATAAAACCTATGCAAAAGTTCTTCTCCAAGCTATAAATTTCAATAATCCCTCTTAGCGAGGAAGGAATTCTACACCAACCCAAGTTTGTTTCTTAAGGTTTCATTAGGGGAATTTTGAGGTCAAAAATGGGCCTCAAAACAAAAAATGTACAACTAAAATCAAGTTTAAAAGAACCATTATGATTCAAGATGATGATGTCATCTGTAAGGGTAAATATTTTTGTATTTTTGGCTTATCACCTCACATGTTTGCTCAAATGTCGAGAGTAAGAACCCATTGGATGAAAATTTATTTTTGTATCCAATTGATACCTACACTTGACGTTTGAGCAAACCTATAAGGTGATAAGCCAAAACTATAATTAGAAAAGATAATTTTTCTTTCCCTCCTTTTAAAAGTTCATAACTCCTCTTTTATTATTTTAACTATTATTTTTTTAATGTTATTAAGAGGCCCATTTTAGACCTCAAAATTTCCCTAATGGAAATATCCCTTTTACTAAGGGCTTGGTTAGAATATCAACAACCTACTAATCCGTGGGAATATATTGGAAATTGATAGGTCCCTTTTGAATCTTGTCTCGTATAAAATGGTACTTGATATGAATGTGTTTGGATGTATCATGAAACATTGGATTCTCAAAGAGCTTGATACAACTATTATTATCATGGTATAGCACCATAAGATCCAACTTGTAAAAGCCCTAAGGGTTAGCTCAGTTGGTCAAAATCAGTGCCTCGCCATCGGGAGGTCATAGGGTCCAATCTCTCCGAAGCCCTTGGGGTCAGGCCTTGCTAGTGGGCCGCGGGGCTAGATTCCCTTCAGGGTTGATCTGCTCAGATTTTTTTGTGGACGTAGCGCCACCCATGGACTAGGGTAAAAAAAGAAGAAAAATATCCAACTTGTAATCAAATAATCCTACAAGTAATTTGCAAATCCAAATGGCCTCATAACCCATTGTACTTGCTAAAAAGATCCAACCTGTAATCAAATAATCCTACAAGTAATTTGCAAATCCAAATAGCCTCACAACCCACTATACTTGATACCATATATTCTAGCTCCACTAAAATAAGTGCCACATAATTCTACTTCCTCATGAACAAGGATATCCTTGTTGATTCCATACTAAAGCAACACGAAAAGGTGCTATTTTTATACATTACATGGTCTCCCCAATCTGAGTCTATATACCCTTGCAACTTCACTTCACCATCTCCAAGATATCTCAGACCATACTATGTTGTGCCCCTCAAATATCTAAGTACATGTTTTACTGCTACCAAATTATCTTGTGTTAGCTCCACCATGAACTGAATCAAGGTGTTCACAAAACATATATCTAGGTTAGTGTTGAAAAAATACATCAAGGAACCTATGATTTTTATATGCATTATGAGATTCACCAACTTTGAATTTGAATTCATCACCTTCTTTAGATTTGTGATCATGGGTGTGGGTGTGGTCATAGTTTTGTAGTCCTCCATTGAAAATATCTCCAGTATTTCAACTGCATATGTACCCTATCCAAGGAAAATCTCCCTCGATCTATACCAAACCTCCAAACCAAAGAAATAGTGCATCATACTAATTTCCTTGATCTCAAACTCAACTACCACATTTTCTTACATCTTGCAATGAGCTTCTCTACACCTATGGGAAACAAGTCATCTATATAAAACAAAAAAATAAGCAGATTAGTCCATGCTCAACAAGTATCAATTCGAGAACACCACACTTTTGGCACCTACTTGAGTCTATAAAGGTTTTTCTTAAGCATACAAACATGAGACTCCTTCCTATGCACCTCAAAGCCTTAAGGTATCTCTATGCACCCTTCTTCCTCAATGATCCCATTAAGGAAATTTGACTTCACATCCATCTAATGTATCCTCCATCTCATGCTTTAGACAATAGACATAACAACTCTAATGGAATTTTATATGGCTACTAGAGCAAAATTCTCATCATATAATAGTCCCTCTTTTTGATAGAACTCGCTTGCCACAAACCTCACCTTGAATTTTTCAATGATTCCATCTATAGCATGCTTAATCTTATAAATATTCCTAGAACTCATAATTAATCCCTCCCTCTAATCTTGGCATTATGCCCCAAACATCATTCTTCATAAGGAGGTTTACTAACACATGATGGGATCTTACCATACCTATTAGTCTATTATGTCTTGAAAACTAAAGTGCTCAGGATCAATGATTATTCTCATCAATTCCATGTAGTTAGGAAACTTGTTTCGAGGTCTTCTCTCCCTAAATGTGCTCTTAGGAACCTCAACATACTCTATCCCTCAATGTTTGTCTAAACCATTAAGGTCTCTTGACAGAACTAAAAGGGGCCAAAGACTTCTCCTCCTCACTTGAAGGTTGACTTCATGAATTGGAAAGTATGGGTGTCTTCAATGATCCCACCTAAACTTTTGGAGCTTCTTGCACCTCTTCATTTTTCGCTGGAATGGGCTCATGTGATGTCATAGATGAAATATCTTCCTTAAATTTTACATCCTTGCTTACCACTATTTTCCTTTGTGTTGGAATATAGATTATGTATGCCTTTAAAGTCTCAACGTAACTCACAAGTAAACCCTTGATACCAGTGGGTACCAAATTAGTACTTCTATATACAAGTACATGGATAGAGAAGGACAACCAAATATGTGAAAAAGACTCACCTCTAGATTCACAACAATGAATGCCTCTTTTGGTGTCTTCTCCCCCAACATCTTAAGAGGATCTTGTTCTAGATGTAAATTGTTATGTTGCATGCTTCTTTCCAAAGAAATATGGGCAAGTCTTGGTGATGGATAATGGCCTTAACCACCCCTATGATAGAAAATTCTTCCATTATATAACACCACTTTGCTGTGAGTTGTAAAAAATTTCCAACTCTCTCTTGATTCTTACCTACTTTCATAAATACTTGAAATCATTTGAAGTATGTTGACCGCCATTATTTAATCTCAAAACATTGAACTTCTTTCCTATATGGTTCTCAACAAGAGCTTTGAAATCTTGAAATCTGGTAAAGACTTCATCCTTTGTCTTCAAGAAATAAATCCATGTTCTATAAGAGAAATAATCAATAAAAGAAACATAGTATGTACCTCCCTAATTGATGTTATTGGCATAAGTCCAGACACATCTGAATGAATCAAATCCAAAATCTCCTTTTACTTGTGCTCTCTTCTTGGGAAAGAAACCTTGGCATACTTTCCAAGTGCATTCCTTTGCATACTCACTATTTCTCAATGCTGAATTCTAGAAAACCCATGACTATCTCCCTTAGAATAGACAATGATATATAATGTAGGTTCCCCATACTCTTATGTAATAACTTGCATAGGTTATCATGACTATGAACTAGGGCTCGAATAGGGCTTGAATAAGTTCACCTTGTAACTTGCGCAAGTTGTCTGCTCTAACCTCAATCACATGAGTTATATCAAGGCTATAATCCTTTAGCTTGATGGGGATTTGTTGGTTTTTGAATTCCTTTACAAAGCCCTTATCCTCAATTTTTAAGACTGAAAGAAATTCTTCTTGATGCTTGGAATAAACAAGATATTGTCAAAATATAAAGATTTATATAACATGAATCAAAAGGGAAGAGTACCAACTCTTGCTACTAGGTGCTTAGTACCATCACCAAGCTTAACCTATACTCCCAAGTCTCACTTCTTCAAACTAGAAAATAACTATTGGGAAAATGCCATATGATGAGATGCATAATTTTCCACATAACATGCATTCCTTCGAACTATGTTGGTAGAAAGGAAAGATACCAATGAGAAATATTTCTCAAACTTCAGAACAAACTTACTCATCTAAGTTTTTGTTGAGGTTTCTACTTGCTTCTATTGTTGCTTGCCTTTTCCCTTCTTCTTCTCTGGACACTATGAAGCATAATGTCTAAAATCATGATAAATGAAGCACTTAATTTTACTCAAGTCCTTCTTATTCTCTAGCTGTGAGGTTGACTCCTCACTCTTTTCCTTACCCTTACTACAACCCTTTCCATTTCCCTTCTTCATATAACCAAATAGGGCTAGGTTATTGTCACCTCACTTCTTGTTGGCCTTTGACTCCATTGAAATCTCCTCTTGGATACAATCATCCCATAATATTTCAAAATTTGGAAGATTCTCACAAGCACAAACACCTTGGACAAATGGCTCCCATGAAAATGGGAATCCATTCAGTGACATGTTCACCAACTTAGCATCTTCCACTTTCTCCCTGATCACTAAATGTTGATCATGAATCAATGTGATCTTCACTGGATAAATAATAATGGTGTTAGATAGGGTCATATTTATATATTCGAGTTTGTTTTGTAATATGATATTTTCGTTAATGTTCTCACTCTAGTAGAGATTAACTAGAGCATCAAACATCTCCTTCATTGTTTTCTTCTCATATAAGTGAGGAATCAAATGATCCTTCATAGCATTCAAGATCACCCTCTTGGATTTAACTACCTTCCTCTTGTGGAATCCCAACTGTTGCAAATCTATATGTGAAGGACCTATATTTTCAATAATATCCCATAAATCATTTTCCTCCAATAATAGTGTTACTTTGGCTTTCCAGGATAAGAAATTCCAGGCACCATCTAATATGTCCTCAAATATGATGCTTGTTGTTTCCATCTTCCTGGGTCTAGAAAAATTCTTCCCTACAAGAGTTCTTAGTCCTTCAACGCTCGGAAAATGAACCCCTCTAATTTCTAGTCTTTAGATCTATTAGATTTTCTTATTGTATACCTAGATTGCATAAGATTTGCCATCTGATCACTCGAATTTGCAAGATCTGCTTACTATAAACCTAGATATAGACTATATCTATCTCTTGATACTTTAAAATATTAATCAAAGACCTTGCTTGGATACCATGTTAATTTTTCTATACCCTAGGTGAAAAATGACCTATCCTTCTTCACTAAATAAATATGATTTATAATTTCTTCAATAATAGAAATAAAAACTAAGCATGCATCAATCATACATATGGGTTAAACAATAAAATATAAGCTACAAATTATTTTCCAAGCACACTAAAAAATTATGTCCTTCAAATAATTTTTCTATTGTTCATCAAAACTTACTAAGATTCCTTAAATTGAGAATTTTATGCTTGTTGGATGAGAAAGCTACAAAAACAAGTCTACATGATTGTTGTATAGTTGTGTCCATATGGTTGTATGAAGTGTACATCCCATCAATATTTTTTCATGGATCTATATTAATATGTTCCTATAGTCTTTTTCACCTTAGATATGACAGTTGCGAGTCTGCTTGGTTGCTCTTCTTCATGTTGCTCTATTTTCCCTTTCTCTTTAGTTGATTTCTTCTCCTTCATACAAAATTGTTTTTGGATGAAAGTATCTTTGTGAAGAATCCACTCTGTATCCTATTTTTCCATTTTTCATTTCCTTTATAATTTTGATTTGAAGACTTAATTTTCCAAAACCATAATCTCACTTTGATATCTATGATTGAGATTAAACCTCAATCTCACTTTGAGTTCTATGATTGACATTAGTCTAAGTCATATTGTAATTAAAATACAATTTATTAGACTTTTCATAACTAAAAAAATACATTTTCATTAAATAAAGTAAATTACAAAATAGGAGGCTCAAATGACTCCCTACATGTTTGACATAATTCTTGTGTGCAAGTTCCTAGTTGAGCTACAAATATCAACAATAGAGAATAGTGAATCCCTATTAGGTTTTATTCGCTGCTTGTGCCCCCTCAAAACTCTACTAAGTTTCATGACATCCATGTTATCCATGATTACATAGTGGGTCCTTAAACTTGTAGACTAGACTTGGCAATGAAGAAAGCTACATAGGATATTTGATATGAAGAAATGGAAGAGATAACCATTAATTCCCTTTGTAGAGAACCTAGTAGGCTAGGATTATCAAGAATTGTAAGGCTCAACAAATCTTTACACACTAAACCAACAAGGAAAACAACTAAGAGATTGAAAATGAAACAAAAATACCAAGTCAAACGGAGTACAAATATGCTACCTACAATTCATTCTCAATTTATCCTAGGTGATCAAGCTCTTGAAATTTCGAGAACAATGCTAGATAACAAGATTACAAAAGAGGCAAGTGTATAGTAGAGAGATGTGGAGTAAATTCTAGTAATACGAATGCAAATACTTGCAACCAACATATAAGGGAGCTAAGTAAACAAAATATCAAATATATAAACCAAATCACAAGACAATGGTCTTCCAAGAAACCTCATAAAGTTTAACCCGACATCAAAATATATCTAGAAGTCTCATCCTCTCTCTTAAGTCTCCTATCTTGAAGACATGATAACATATGGGTTCAACCACAAATGCTCCTAGTTTGCATAGTGGCTAATTGATTAATCCCAGATACCAATGCATAATCAAACTTAGATAATTAATATAAATAATTGAGAGAGAGTTTCACATGCGGAAAGGGATGAGCTTTGTCCTCTGAGTACTCATCCCAAAGCCACTACCATGTATAACTTGTCAACAAGAATTGTGATAGGTGAATGATGAGTGACCTATTGTAAATTCAATAATTTAGGGATGACATAAATAGAGTTGAACCCATTTTGAATGTATTTGCCTAAGGTTAAGGAAGAGGCCATTTTGGCTCAATAATCCAGTTCTTGATCGATTTCTTATCTCATGCGATAATAGGAGACCCTTTTCAAGGCTTTTACTTATTCTCTAACTCTAGACAACATATAGATTTGATTTCACTTGGAACGAGTCAATGACCATAGCTTTCATAACCATTGAGGAGTCTCCCAACACAACTAATGGCTTACTCCTTGATCCTTTAGCTAATTGGATGCCCCTAAGTAGTGTGTAGACTTTAGCCAAATTATTAAAGATTGTGTCGAGACCCCATGCAAACGTGGCAATTGTTATTTATGGGGGCTTCACTGGGGGAGAAATACCATACCACATGGGTTCATATAATGGGGACATATATTGAGGGAATTTTTTTTATATTGACAGATATAAAAAATGGAGTTCAAAGTTAATGAAAATATATAAAGTGGTATAAAAAATGTTAATGAAGAAATGGATACCTACAATATCTAGTGGAAGTAGGGGTTTTTTAAATTGGGATGGTGTATTGGGTTCATATTGGTAGGGGGTTAAATAATGTGATTTTTAGAGGTATTTTCCAATATGCAGTCAAATTAGGGGTATTTTTTTAGTAAGCCACTAACGCACGTGATATGTTAGAGGTTCATTGAGTGAGTGTTGTTATTCCTCCAAAATCATAAAGGACACCCCTTCCTAGCCAACCCTCATCACAAAAGCATTGTTAATCATGATGGATGTCTACTTTATCATTAAACCATTATCGCAAAACTATTACTCTTTTTATCAATTATCACAATTATTGTTAACTATAGTTATTAACAACCATTTACTTGACGGTATCTCTGGCACCAATTTTAAACAAAAGAAATCATATTAATAGATATTTTCATGCCCAAGCCCACTACGACCCAACTCAAAAAATTATCATACTTCAAACTGTTGTAGCTAGAGCCATTGAAATTTCTACTCCCCACCTTCCAGAAAAATCCTCCAGGCCAATGGTTATTCTATCCCCCAAATTAGCAAATCCTTTTGCTCTGCCCTCCATCTAAAATCCAATAATGGACTCTTGGCTTCCTCTCCACAAGCCCTAATTTTGATCCCTTACATCCATGGAATTCCATATCATATTTTCAAGAACTTAAGCTAAAAAGAATATCAATACTCTTTTCAAACCCTTAAAAATCCCGAAGTAATTATTTAGAAGCATTATAGATAAAATCAACCTTGTGCTATCTCAAGGTGTTTACCAATTTCCCTCCCTTTGTGACAAATCTTACATCAACTAAATAGTATCTCTATGGAGACCCTCTTAAGAAACATACAACAAACACATACCATAATTGCCTTGCTAAATTAGCAATATAAAGCATTTCTGTGATAAAAAGCACCTCATTTGCTTTCATCAAGCAAAAATATTAGCATCAACCTCTTATTACTCATCACACATTATTAAAAGCTCTTTGAAATTGCAAATTATTTTGACAATTTTAATTGAAAAGATAGATATAAACTCAACCATTCTTGAAAATCTACCAACCATCCTCTTCATCATTAAACCAATTGTGTTACTCTTCCTTACCTTTTCTTTTATCGTCTCATTCTCCTTTCTTAAGGTTACTATTTTTTAAAGGAGTTTTGCTCTTTTAGTTTTAAATATATTTATTAAAATTATTTCTTAATTGTTAATATTAATTATTTAATAAACCATTTTTCTTTTTTCTAATTTATAATTTAGTCTCACACTTTTGATCAAGCCTTATTACAATGGGTCAAGTGTCTTCTTGGGGGGTTTGAACAACCTTATACAATGGGCCAGGAGTGTTATTGGAGGGATTTGAACCTAGGTAAAGAGGGTATTAGACCTACTTCCCACCTATTAAAGTTATTGCATCTGAAACATTGCACAATTTAATTGTAATAAAAAGGATAATGAAAGATGATTAACTCATTAACTTTGATGAGAAACAAATCTTGGGACCTGTAAGACCAAACCACCACATTAAATTGTTGGACCACATGAACTAAAACATTTAATTTAATTTATTCTTATTATTTCATCTCAATCAATTTTCTTAACCCTTAATTATTAATTTTTATTTATTCCCCATTTAACTTTGTTGACTTACATGGTTAACAATAATAATATATTTAACCTTATTGACTAGAGCATTAACAATAATTAACAATAATATTTTTAATACTTTTAACTATTTTTAAAATATTTTATTATTAATTTGTAATTTTTTTTTAAATGTTAGATCTCTCACATATGTATTTTATTTTAAGATTTACTCTTTAATATTATATAATGGTGGTGGTGGTTTACGTCCATTGAAACCAAACTTTAGTCTATGGGACTTAAAGAAACAAATTATTTAGTTTAAATTAAGATTTTTAAATTTTATTATTAATTTTATAATATTGTTTTTTAAAATGGTAGATCTCTCACTTACGATTTTATTTTTAAAATTTTACTCCATTTCTATTTTATATAATATACTTTATGGAGTAAATGATAAATAACCATTTAAAAATAAATATATTCACAATGCCATTGTATTTAAAAATATATTATTAATTCCATTTTTAATATAAAGCTCATATATATATATATATATATATATATATATATATATTATTTTCATTTTTATATATGTTCTATTTTTAATTTTCTAAATCATAAATATTACGAATGTTGTTTTTTTAATCACTTTTAACCGTTACACAAACCATCTCGACTCTCGAGGAGCTTAGCACCTCCTTCATCCTGAAGTCAACAATGCGAATGGGGTGATTATCTCGGCTTTAGTGTCTGTTAGGGAAGATGATGACATATCGTAAACCTTGTAGGTTGTGGAAGGCTAGGAGAAACAACACTTCCATCTTCATAGCCGTGAGGGGTAGAATTCATTGTTGCCATAATTTTACTTTCTAGTATGTCACAAAGCCCTTTTACTCTTTCCAATTGTTGTGGTGTTTCTCTAAAGAAGGTGTTGCTCTTTGTATCCTCATTATGTGCTATCATTTCCTCTATGAGGAATTGACCACGTAACAAGTCGGTTTACGAGAAAAGGCCTTTTATTCCATAAAAATTGATCTGGTTTCTAAATATGAGGATGCAATACATACCTTTTGTAATAGTGTACACCATGGTAGTCAAAATATTGCCCATTCTGAAGTATCCAATTTACTGATCCTTCCCATCAAACTTCCTCATCTTGTTTTTTCTTGATTTTAGGAGCTCGATCTTGAAACGACTGTAACTCTATACTTTCTGATCATCTAGTTCTAAATTTGTGATCTGTAGTAGCCCTTTGTGTCCTCTTTCGAATGCCACAAGTCTGACCCAAATTGGATTCTCCAAGGAAGAGTTATGCGAAATCTCCCACAGTGTCTTGATTATAGACTAGTTCATTAGAGCGAACTTGTACGACGTGTCACGAGTCACTGTTTCAACTTTTGGATCTGAAAAATGCATACAAGAAACTACAATACGTGTTGTTTCTGTACCTTCTTACGAAATTCCAATCTGATCCCCAGAGAGAAAGTTATGACAATTTTCCCCAGGTCACCTGTTTGGAATGTAATTCAGGAGTATACAAAAAGACCAACTTCCTCAGATCATATCTCCTCAAATATAGCTCAAAAAGCTCCGAAATTCGGACCCAAGATTCAGAGCGATTTCTTCTCAAATTGGTTTTTTTGCGACTTCTGAAACATCACAGAAAAAAGTTATAACGAAAATTCCACGATGACCTGTTTAGAGCAGTGAAACCCTAGAATCCAAAGCTCTGATACCAAATGTTATGAAACCAGCTCAAGAAAAGATAGAAAAGATAGATCAACGCCTTATAATTCAGCCTCTTCGAGGGGGCAACCTCCTTTACATTACATAAATGAACAATTCTTGGATGATACAAATGAAAAAGACCTCCTTTCTATATATAGGAGTCTAAGGGGTCATTATATAATCAGAGCCTACATAACAATAATAATGTAAGGGCACAATAATAACAATAGTGGGTTTCTATGGGGCACAATAGTAACAATATGGGCACTACATGGGTACATCAATATAATAAGGGGGTTATACTAATAATAATAAGGGTTACACTAGTAGTATAGGGGCCTAACAGGTATGCTATGTCATATTGTTTCAACTCAACTTGAGCATATTTCTAGGATCTGTGTTTTTGAATGGCACTAAGAGGGTACATTTATAGAGGTTCAATGCTAAGTTCTAAATCATGTTGTATTCAAGTTATAAGATGTCCATTTTCTTCTTTTGCCCTAGAAAATTTATAATGTTTACATGTTGAGTGATCAAGATCTTTTCACTTCAAAGATGCCCACATAATTACATTTTAAAGAGCATGTAACCATAAGATGCATATACATACACAAAGCGGAAATAAACAACAACCATGAGAATCAAATACACAACAGGTTGATAATCAAGTTCACCTAGTGTGGGCTATGTCTACGGGCTCTGCTCAATGTGGGGAGGCCTCTTTCATTAATCTTTAGCAAAAATCAAATTACATGCATGTACAAAAGACACCATATACCTCCACATCTGGGGATGGCATGAAAATGCACACCTTTGCTAAAGAAATGGATTGCACCCTTGAATTCCTGCTGAAAAATTGTGAAAAATGACTGTAAACTTGATCCCTTTCTGCTTTGTTCAAAATCTAGACCTTTGGGAATCTTAAAGATTCTCTAAATATTCCTTCTCACTAGTTGATTGGAATTGTGTTGCTGAAATGACAAATATGACTTCACCATTGTGCTCCTTGCAAAAAAATTAGTAAAATGAGTATAAATTTGGCCTGATTCTGAAATTGTAAAAAATTGGTCCTTATGGAATCTTTTGGATTCCTCACATATTCCCCTATGTTAGGGTTTCGCTCCTTAGTTTCTGTGCTCGCTTAGGGTTCTACCTCTGTATTGGGTTTCATGCCCCTATTCCCTTGTGGAAAATATGAGTTTAAATAAAAAAGCTTGGCGTTAATTTTTTAAGCTTGCCTTCTTCGCAGAATGGTTGGTAGTGTTAATTTGTTGAGTTGTTGGTCAATTTTATTTTATTTAGTTATTTATTTTTAAATATAAACAAAATTCATTGGCCGAACTTTTGGGTTCACTTGTAAAATTAAGTAGGCAATAATTTCACTAGTTCAGGCTGCTAAAAATTGTCGCTGCGTAAAGTGATAAATTGTTGTCTCGATAATTTCTACCAAATTTAGCAGCTTCACCAGATTTAGTCGGGTTTCCAAATTTAGTTGGTGATCTACTAACTTTATCCAAGGGGCCTAGTTGACCAAAACTTTGATTGCACTTAACTTTTGCATATGATGTCAGATTGAGGTGTCATTTGTGCTGTTGGAAAGCTTCTAATGAGATCTTTGACCTAAACTTAGTTTTATGGTAATCCAAGAACATTTATTTTTGAGCCTTTTTTGAGCCCTCTTTGATCACTATGTTTCAGGAGCCACCTGGATCATTCCTCCCTGCTGAGGAGCTTTTGGTCCTCCAAAAGCATGAAAATAATCTGCAATCTGTTGTGTTCCCTTGTCTACATAACAAGTGCCTTGACAAACCACACTTCCTTCTCCTTCACCTTTGTTCTTCAGAGACATAAGTGATGAGCCAACACCTGCATCCTCTGCAAACCTACCGAACAATCTTTCCAAACTACATGACCAATCATTACCCAAACATCCCATACTTTCCAAGAGTTTATACGACATACTCTTTGTTCAAGTGTACATCATAACATAAACCAATACCCAAACTATCAATAAAAAGAGGCCAAAAAATCATTATGTTTCTTTCATAAGTGATGGAAAACACATCATCACTTTTACAATAATTTCACAACATATTATTTACAATAATATGACAAGCTATTATATCTAATAAAATTATCTCTCTCTCAACAAAGTGAATGGGTCATCTCCCTATGGTTGATTCGCTTGTTGTTGGTTTCTTCATAGGTGCTTTCTGGGCATGGAGTATCTGACATGTGGCTCTCTGGTTTCCATCCTCTTTGCAGTAACTATAATGATTCTTTCTCCTCCAAAATTTCTGGATTGTCTTGGAATGCTTATTCCTGGTGCACCTCTGATAAGTGCCCATGGAATCCTTGCTATCACTGGAATGTGATGAAGTGCTCTCATCATTTGTTGTTCGTTGGTCATTGGTTATATTGGAGCATTCCCCAACCTATTTTCTTACATATCCAAGTCCTGCTTAACGAGGCAATTTCTCAACTTTGATGGGATTTACAAGGCCTTGTCAATTAATATCGAGGCCCTTTCCTTAATACCACATTTTCTTCAACAATTTTGATCCAATTCTTGTAGTATGTTTCTCAAAGGCAGCAAAATCATCATCATAAAAAGAACATAAAATTGAATAATCAATTTTTACCTCATGCTTGTTATTCTGCGACTTTTCAAAGGCCTCTACCTTGGATTGTAATTGATGTTGCAACCTTTGTTTCTTCTCCTTAGCCTTTTGTAGGATTCCCTTTAGTTCAACATTCTCCGCTTGAATTCTTTGGTTTAACTCTTCGAGTTCTTGGAGCCATCCAGTCTTTGGTTCCATTCTCACCTTTAGCACAATGTCTATTGAAAACTTTTTCTCATCGCTTGGATTGGAACCTAAGTCAATAGGTCCACCTTCTGCAATCCTAAGAGCTACAATCTTCATTTCATCACCTGAGTCTGATCCCAGGTCAATTGGTCTAAAACCTGCAAATCTTGCAGCTGTGATCTTTTCATCATCCTTTGATTCTAATTCTTGGTCTTGTATTGCACAGTTGCAACTTCTGTTTGCTTCTCTTTTCTATCATTCCTCTTAGGCCTAATTCTCATTGCAGTTTCGAGCAATATTCCGCATGATGCCCTTCTTTCTCACAATGAGTACAAGACGGATTTGCTTCTTTCTCTTAGGTGTTGCTGTCCACTTTGGGCGGTCTTCTTGCTCATGCTTCCCCCCTACTTTTAAGATGTACAACCTTCACACTAGCTTCATTAAGATTTTTAGGTTTAAATAATAACAATGAATGACACAAATAACTATGCAAAGAGGTAATATATCCCATCAACATCTCAGTAGTGTCTAGTGGAACATTCAATGCTAATGCTTGTTTCCTAAACTCCTCTGTAAATTTTTGAATAGTTTGAACTTTACTTTGTTTCAAATGTTGTCATTCCATCATGGCTTTCTGTCTATAACCTAATGGATAAAATTATCCTCTTAAGGAAGAAAGAAACTCAGACTAGGATGAAAGAAGTTTACGACTACTCTTATCACCTTTTTGCATCTTTCCTTCCCATCAGACGAGAGCACTACCACTCAATCGAAGGGATGTTAGCTGGATCTTGGATTCATCCTCTTTGATTTGTTGGATGCAGAAATATACTTCAACGTGTTTGATCCAATTATCTATCTTTTCTGCATTAGAATTTCCCCTAAAACAAGTAGATCAAACTTGACATCTAGCTTGAAAAAGGGTTTTTTTATGGGTTTTTCTACCTCTAGAATTACGAGGAGAGAAAGAAGAAAACTTTCGCTAGAAGATGGAGAGGGAGGTTCATGAGGCTCTTCTCCTCCTCTTTCATGATTCACCGAGCCATGATCATTTGGTCCTTCCTTCTTCTATGGTTTCTTCATTGTCTTCTCATACTCTGCAAACAATTTTTCCACATTTTTTGTCATGGCATAGAAGGCCTTGCAATAGTTTCATTTTTCCTCCAATCAAGCATATTTATTTACAATTTTCCCTCTTTATGTTGCATGCCCCGCTTTTGGATCAAAGGAATTAATTTTTCCTTCACCTCTTTAGATTTTTTCCCTGGTTATCATACACTAGCAACTCACATCAAGAGATGACTCGCTTTGGTACCGAACCTGATTAAGAGATTTTCACTTCAAAGATGCATACAAATTCACATTTTAAAGAACATGTAACCATAATATGCATGTACATAAACAAAGAAGAAATAAATAACAACCATGAGAAGCAAAGACATAATAAGTTGATAACGGAGTTCACCCAGTGTGGGCTATTTCCGCGGGCTCTGCTCAATGTGAGGAGGCCTCTTTCATTAGTCTTCAACAAAAATCATATTACATGCATGTACAAAAGACACCTTGTACCTCCACTTTTGGGGATGGCCTGCAAATGCACACCTTTGTTGAAGAAATGCATTGTACCATTGAATTCCTGGCAAAAAACCATGAAAAATAACTTTAAACTCAACCCCTTTCTACTTCGATCAAAATATGGACCTTTAGGAATCTCAAATATTTCCTAAAGATTCCTTCTTGTTGGTTGACTGGGATTATGATGCTCATATGAAAAATTTGACTTCAACACTACGATCCTTGAGAAAAAAATGAGTAAAATAAATATAAAGTCGGTTTGGTTTTGAAACTACCAAAATTTGGCCCTTAGGGAATCTTTTAGATTCCTCATGATTCCTCATGATTCCACAAAGATTCTTCTTTGCAAGTTGACTGAATATTTTCTACTCAGATAACAAATCTGACTTCACCGTTGGACTCCTTATGAAAGACTGAGTAAAATGAGTATGATGTCGGTCTTGTTTTGAAACTGTCAAAATTTGGCCCCTAGGGAATCTTTTAGATTCTTCACAATTCCACAAAGATTCCTCTCTGCAAGTTGACTGAAGATCTGCTGCTCAGATGAAAAATCCGACTTCATTGTTATTATCCTTGTGAAAAATGAGTAAATTGAGTATAAAGTCAGTCTAATTCTTAAACTCTCAAGATTTAGCCCCTAGGGAATCTTTTAGATTCCTCACATATTCCCTTGCATCAGGGTTCTGCTCCTCGATTTACGTGCCTGCTCAGGGTTCTGCCTTTGCATTAGGTTTCATGCCCTTGTTCCCTTGTGGAAAATATGAGTTTAAATGGCAAAATGGTTAGCAATATTAATTTGTTGGGCCATTGGCCAATTTTAATTTTTTTTTGGTTAATTTTTTTTTTATTTAAAAAAATATGGACAAAATTCGTTGGCCGAAGTTTTTGGGGCACTAGAAAAATTAAGTAGGCGACAATTTCACTAGTTCTAGCTACCAGAAACCATTGCTGCAAAGTGCCAAATTGTTGCCTCGTTAATTTCTATCAAATTTAGTGGCTCTTCCAAATTTAGCCAAGCTTCCAAATTTAGTTGGTGCTCCGCTAAGTTTAGCCAAGGGGCTTAGTTGACCAAAACTTTAACTGGCCATAATTTTTGCATATAATGTCGAATTGATGTTCAGTTTGTTATGTTTGAAAGCTTGTAACAAGCTCTTCGATCCGACCCTAGCTTCATGGTAATCTAAGAACTTTGATTTTTGATTCTTTCCTGAGCCCTCTTTGATCATTGAGTGTTTTAGGAGCCACCAAGATCATTGAGTGACACAATAATGTTTATTCTCATGCACCTTGGAGGTCAACGATGTTAATTATTATAGACCCTACATGATAGATGACCTGTGCTTCTTTACTACATAAATCAAACTTAGAATTTCCTTAATAACATAAATAGAAATTGAACATGCATCAATCACATATATGGCTAGACAAATAGAGCATAATCTAAAAAATATTTTTCAAGTACATAGAATTTTTTTCTCCTTCAAATCATTTTTTCATTAATCATCAAAATTTATAAGTATTCCTCAAATTAATATTTTCTGCTTGTTGGAAGTTAAAATTGCAAAAACAAGTTTACATGATTGTTTTACAATAGCATCTGTGTGATTGTATGGCCCACATGGCTCATATGTACTGCTATACATATCCAAATGGATTTGTTTGCATGACCTTATGCACCATAGATTTGGAACCTGCAAGTCAAATAGGATGTTCTTCTTCCTACTGCTCTACTTTTCCCTTCTCTTTGATTGTTTTCTTCACCTTTGATCAAAATTGTCTTTGGACAAAACTGTCTTTGTGAAGAATCCACTTTGCATATTTTTCTTATACATTGCTTTTATAATTTTGAGTTGAAGATTTACTCTCCAAAAACTTAATATCACTTTGAGATCCATGGTTGAGATTAAAACTCAATCTAACTTTGAGATATATGGTTGAGAATAACATAAATCATTAGTGTAACTAAAATACACTATATTAGACTTTTCCCAACAACAACAAAAAATGACCTTTTCAGTGAAAAAGGTCAATAATAAAATAGAAGTCTCAAATGAATCCCAACATGTTTGACATAAAACATATGCAAAAGTTCTTCTCCAAGCTATAAATTTCAATAATCCCTCTTAGCGAGGAAGGAATTCTACACCAACCCAAGTTTGTTTCTTAAGGCTTCATTAGGGGAATTTTGAGGTCAAAAATGGGCCTCAAAACAAAAAATGTACAACTAAAATCAAGTTTAAAAGAACCATTAAGATTCAAGATGATGATGTCATCTGTAAGGGTAAATATTTTTGTATTTTTGGCTTATCACGTCACATGTTTGCTCAAATGTCGAGAGTAAATGAAAAATTATTTTTGTATCCAATTGATACCTACACTTGATGTTTGAGCAAACCTATAAGGTGATAAGCCAAAACTATAATTAAAAAAGATAATTTTTCTTTCCCTCCTTTTAAAAGTTCATAACTCCTCTTTTATTATTTTAACTATTATTTTTTTAATGTTATTAAGAGGCCTATTTTAGACCTCAAAATTCCCCTAATGCAAATATCCCTTTTACTAAGGGCTTGGTTAGAATATCAACAACCTACTAATCCGTGGGAATATATTGGAAATTGATAGGTCCCTTTTGAATCTTGTCTCGTATAAAATGGTACTTGATATGAATGTGTTTGGACGTATCATGAAACATTGGATTCTCAAAGAGCTTGATACAACTATTATTATCATAGTATAGCACCATAAGATCCAACTTGTAAAAGCCCTAAGGGTTAGCTCAGTTGGTCAAAATCAGTGCCTCGCCATCCGGAGGTCATAGGGTCCAAGCTCTCCGAAGTCCTTGGGGTCAGGCCTTGCTAGTGGGCCATGGGGCTAGATTCCCTTCAGGGCTGATCAACTCAGATTTTTTCGTGGACGTAGCGCCACCCATTGACTAGGGTAAAAAAAAGAAGAAAAAGATCCAACTTGTATTCAAATAATCCTACAAGTAATTTGCAAATCCAAATGGCCTCACAACCCATTGTACTTGCTAAAAAGATCCAACTTGTAATCAAATAATCCTACAAGTAATTTGCAAATCCAAATAGCCTCACAACCCACTGTACTTGATACCATATACTCTAGCTCCACTAAAATGAGTGCCACATAATTCTACTTCCTCATGAACAAGGATATCCTTGTTGATTCCATACTAAAGCAACACGAAAAGGTGCTATTTTTATACATTACATGGTCTCCCCAATCTGAGTCTATATACCCTTGCAACTTCACTTCACCATCTCCAAGATATCTCAGACCATACTATGTTGTGCCCCTCAAATATCTAAGTACATGTTTTACTACTACCAAATTATCTTGTGTTAGCTCCACCATGAACTGAATCAAGGTGTTCACAAAACATATATCTAGGTTAGTGTTGAAAAAATACATCAAGGAACCTATGATTTTTATATGCATTATGAGATTCACCAACTTTGAATTTGAATTCATTAGCTTCTTTAGATTTGTGATCATGGGTGCGGGTGTGGTCATAGTTTTGTAGTCCATTGAAAATATCTCCAGTATTTCAACTGCATATGTACCCTATCCAAGGAAAATCTCCCTTGATCTATACCAAACCTCCAAACCAAAGAAATAGTGCATCATACTAATTTCCTTGATCCCAAACTCAACTACCACATTTTCTTACATCTTGCAATGAGCTTCTCTACACCTATGGGAAACAAGTCATCTATATACAACAAAAAAATAAGCAGATTAGTCCATGCTCAACAAGTATCAATTCGAGAACACCACACTTTTGGCACCTACTTGAGTCTATAAAGGTTTTTCTTAAGCGTACAAACATGAGACTCCTTCCTATGCACCTCAAAGCCTTAAGGTATCTCTATGCACCCTTATTCCTCAATGATCCCATTAAGGAAAATTGACTTCACATCCATCTAATGTATCCTCCATCTCATGCTTTAGACAATATACATAACAACTCTAATGGAATTGTATATGGCTACTGGAGAAAAATTCTCATCATATAATAGTCCCTCTTTTTGATAGAACCCGCTTGCCACAAACCTCACCTTGAATTTTTCAATGATTCCATCTATAGCATGCTTAATCTTATAAATCTTCCTAGAACTCATAATTAATCCCTCCCTCTAATCTTGGCATTATGCCCCAAACATCATTCTTCATAAGGAGGTTTACTAACACATGATGGGATCTTACCATACCTATTAGTCTATTATGTCTTGAAAACTAAAGTGCTCAGGATCAATGATTATTCTCATCGATTCCATGTAGTTAGGAAACTTGTTTCGAGGTCTTCTCTCCCTAAATGTGCTCTTAGGAACCTCAACATACTCTATCCCTCAATGTTTGTCTAAACCATTAAGGTCTCTTGACAGAACTAAAAGGGGCCAAAGACTTCTCCTCCTCACTTGAAGGTTGACTTCATGAATTGGAAAGTATGGGTGTCTTCAGTGATCCCACCTAAACTTTTGGAGCTTCTTGCACCTCTTCATTTTTCGCTGGAATGGGCTCATGTGATGTCATAGATGAAATATCTTCCTTAAATTTTACATCCTTGCTTACCACTATTTTCCTTTGTGTTGGAATATAGATTGTGTATGCCTTTAAAGTCTCAACGTAACTCACAAGTAAACCCTTGATACCAGTGGGTACCAAATTAGTACTTCTATATACAAGTACATGGATATAGAAGGACAACCAAATATGTGAAAAGGACTCACCTCTAGATTCACAAAAATGAATGCCTCTTTTGGTGTCTTCTCCCCCCAACATCTTAAGAGGATCTTGTTCTAGATGTAAATTGTTATGTTGCATGCTTCTTTCCAAAGAAATATGGGCAAGTCTTGGTGATGGATAATGGCCTTAACCACCCCTATGATAGAAAATTCTTCCATTATATAACACCACTTTGCTATGAGTTGTAAAAAATTGCCAACTCTCTCTTGATTCTTACCTACTTTCATAAATACTTGAAATCATTTGAAGTATGTTGACCCCCATTATTTAATCTCAAAACATTGAACTTCTTTCCTATATGGTTCTCAACAAGAGCTTTGAAATCTTGAAATCTGGTAAAGACTTCATCCTTTGTCTTCAAGAAATAAATCCATGTTCTATAAGAGAAATAATCAATAAAAGAAACATAGTATGTACCTCCCTAATTGATGTTATTGGCATAAGTCGAGACACATCTGAATGAATCAAATCCAAAATCTCCTTTTACTTGTGCTCACTTCTTGGGAAAGAAACCTTGGCATACTTTCCAAGTGCATTACTTTGCATACTCACTATTTCTCAATGCTGAATTCTAGAAAACCCATGACTATCTCCCTTAGAATAGACAATGATATATAATGTAGGTTCCCCATACTCTTATTTAATAACTTGCATAGGTTATCATGACTATGAACTAGGGCTCGAATAGGGCTTGAATAAGTTCACCTTGTAACCTGTGCAAGTTGTCTGCTCTAACCTCAATCACATGAGTTATATCAAGGCTATAATCCTTTAGCTTGATGGGGATTTGTTGGTTTTTGAATTCCTTTACAGAGCCCTTATCCTCAAGTTTTAAGACTGAAAGAAATTCTTCTTGATGCTTGGAATAAACAAGATATTGTCAAAATATAAAGATTTATATAACATGAATCAAAAGGGAAGAGTACTAACTCTTGCTACTAGGTTCTTAGTATCATCACCAAGCTTAACCTATACTCCCAAGTCTCGCTTCTTCAAACTAGAAAATAACTATTGGGAAAATGCCATATGATGAGATGCATAATTTTCCACATAACATGCATTCCTTCGAACTATGTTGGTAGAAAGGAAAGATACCAATGAGAAATATTTCTCAAACTTCAGAACAACCTTACTCATCTAAGTTTTTGTTGAGGTTTCTACTTGCTTCTATAGTTGCTTCCCTTTTCCCTTCTTCTTCTCTGGACACTATGAAACATAATGTCTAAAATCATGATAAATGAAGCACTTAATTTTACTCAAGTCCTTCTTATTCTCTAGCTGTAAGGTTGACTCCTCACTCTTTTCCTTACCCTTACTACAACCCTTTCCATTTCCCTTCTTCATATAACCAAATAGGGCTAGGTTATTGTCACCTCACTTCTTGTTGGCCTTTGACTCCATTGAAATCTCCTCTTGGATACAATCATCCCATAATATTTAAAAATTTGGAAGATTCTCACAAGCACAAACACCTTGGACAAATGGCTCCCATGAAAATGGGAATCCATTCAGTGACATGTTCACCAACTTAGCATCTTCCACTTTCTCCCTGATCACTAAATGTTGATCATGAATCAATGTGATCTTCACTGGATAAATAATAATGGTGTTAGATAGGGTCATATTTATAGATTCGAGTTTGTTTTGTAATATGATATTTTCGTTAATGTTCTCACTCTAGTAGAGATTAACTAGAGCATCAAACATCTCCTTCATTGTTTTCTTCTCATATAAGTGAGGAATCAAATGATCCTTCATAGCATTTAAGATCACCCTCTTGGATTTAACTACCTTCCTCTTGTGGAATCCCAACTATTGCAAATCTATATGTGAAGGACCTATATTTTCAATAATATCCCATAAATCATTTTCCTCCAATAATAGTGTTACTTTGGGTTTCCAAGATAAGAAATTCCAGGCACCATATAATATGTCCTCAAATATGATGCTTGTTGTTTCCATCTTCCTGGGTCTAGAAAAAATCTTCCCTACAAGAGTTCTTAGTCCTCCAACACTCGGAAAATGAAACCCTCTAATTTCTAGTCCTTAGATCTATTAGATTTTCTTATTGTATACCTAGATTGCCCAAGATTTGCCATCTGATCACTTGAATTTGCAAGATCTGCTTACTATAAACCTAGATATAGACTATATCTATCTCTTGATACTTTAAAATATTAATCAAAGACCTTGCTTGGATACCATGTTAATTTTTCTATACCCTAGGTGAAAAATGACCTATCCTTCTTCACTAAATAAATATGATTTATAATTTCTTCAATAATAGAAATAAAAACTAAGCATGCATCAATCATACATATGGGTTAAAAAATAAAATATAAGCTACAAATTATTTTCCAAGCACACTAAAAAATTATGTCCTTCAAATAATTTTTCTATTGTTCATCAAAACTTACTAATATTCCTTAAATTGAGAATTTTATGCTTGTTAGATGAGAAAGCTGAAAAAACAAGTCTACATGATTGTTGTATAGTTGTGTCCATATGGTTGTATGAAGTGTACATCCCATCAATATTTTTTCATGGATCTATATTAATATGTTCCTATAGTCTTTTTCACCTTAGATATGACAGTTGCGAGTCTGCTTGGTTGCTCTTCTTCATGTTGCTCTATTTTCCCTTTCCCTTTAGTTGATGTCTTCTCCTTCATACAAAATTGTCTTTGGATGAAAGTATGTTTGTGAAGAATCCACTCTGTATCCTATTTTTCCATTTTTCATTTCCTTTATAATTTTGATTTGAAGACTTATTTTCCAAAACCATAATCTCACTTTGATATCTATGATTGAGATTAAACCTCAATCTCACTTTGAGTTCTATGATTGACATTAGTTTAAGTCATATTGTAATTAAAATACAATTTATTAGAATTTTCATAACTAAAAAAATACATTTTCATTAAATAAAGTGAATTACAAAATAGGAGGCTCAAATGACTCCCTACATGTTTGTCATAATTCTTGTGTGCAAGTTCCTAGTTGAGCTACAAATATCAACAATAGAGAATAGTGAATCCCTAT
Organism: Pinus taeda; assembly: GCA_000404065.3. Lineage (NCBI taxonomy): Eukaryota > Viridiplantae > Streptophyta > Pinopsida > Pinales > Pinaceae > Pinus > Pinus taeda. Next base: position 527,885 of record APFE030683158.1, on the reverse strand, counting down.
TAGGTTTTATTCGCTACTTGTGCCCCCTCAAAACTCTAATAAGTTTCATGACATCCATGTTATCCATGATTACATAGTGGGTCCTTAAACTTGTAGACTAGACTTGGCAATGAAGAAAGCTACATAGGATATTTGATATGAAGAAATGGAAGAGATAACCATTAATTCCCTTTGTAGAGAACCTACTAGGCTAGGATTATCAAGAATTGTAAGGTTCAACAAATCTTTACACACTAAACCAACAAGGAAAACAACTAAGAGATTGAAAATGAAACAAAAATACCAAGTCAAACGGAGTACAAATATGCTACCTACAATTCATTCTCAATTTATCCTAGGTGATCAAGCTCTTGAAATTTCAAGAACAATGCTAGATAACAAGATTACAAAAGAGGTAAGTGTGTAGTAGAGAGAGATGGAGTAAATTCTAGTAATACGAATGCAAATACTTGCAACCAACATATAAGGGAGCTAAGTAAACAAAATATCAAATATATAAACCAAATCCCAAGACAATGGTCTTCCAAGAAACCTCATAAAGTTTAACCCGACATCAAAATATATCTAGAAGTCTCATCCTCTCTCTTAAGTCTCCTATCTTGAAGACATGATAACATATGCGCTCAACCACAAATGCTCCTAGTTTGCATAGTGGCTAATTGATTAATCCCAAATACCAATGCATAATCAAACTTAGATAATTAATATAAATAATTAAGAGAGAGTTTCACATGCGGAAAGGGATGAGCTTTGTCCTCTGAGTACTCATCCCAAAGCCACTACCATGTATAACTTGTCAACAAGAAATGTGATAGGTGAATGATGAGTGACCTATTGTAAATTCAATAATTTAGGGATGACATAAATAGATTTGAACCCATTTTGAATGTATTGGCCTAAGGCTAAGGAAGAGGCCATTTTGGCTCAATAATCCAGTTCTTGATCGATTTCTTATCTCATGCAATAATAGGAGACTCTTTTCAAGGCTTTTACTTATTCTCTAACTCTAGACAACATATAGATTTGATTTCACTTGGAACGAGTCAATGACCATAGCTTTCACAACCATTGAGGAGTCTCCCAACACAATTAATGGCTTACTCCTTGATCCTTTAGCTAATTGGATGCCCCTAAGTAGTGTGTAGACTTTAGCCAAATTATTAAAGATTGTGTCGAGACCCCATGCAAATGTGGCAATTGTTACTTATGGGGGCTTCACTGGGGGAGAAATACCATACCACATGGGTTCATATAATGGGGACATATATTGAGGAATTTCTTTTTATATTGACAGGTATAAAAAATGGAGCTCAAATTTAATGAAAATATATAAAGTGGTATAAAAAATGTTAATGAAAAAATGGATACCTACAATATCTCGTGGAAGTAGGGGTTTTTTAAATTGGGAAGGTGTATTGGGTTCATATTGGTAGGGGGTTAAATAATGTGATTTTTAGAGGTATTTTCCAATATGCAGTCAAATTAGGGGTATTTTTTTAGTAAGCCACTAACGCACATGATATGTTAGAGGTTCATTGAGTGAGTGTTGTTATTCCTCCAAAATCATAAATGACACCCCTTCCTAGCCAACCCTCATCACAAAAGCATTGTTAATCATGATGGATGTCTACTTTATAATTAAACCATTATCGCAAAACTATTACTCTTTTTATCAAGTATCACAATTATTGTTAACTATAGTTATTAACAACCATTTACTTGACGGTATCTCTGGCACCAATTTTATAACAAAAGAAATCATATTAATAGATATTTTCATGCCCAAGTCCACTACGACCCAACTCAAAAATCTATCATACTTCAAACTGTTGTAACTAGAGCCATTGAAATTTCTACTCCCCACCTTCCAGAAAAATCCTCCAAGCCAATGGTTATTCTATCCCCCAAATTAGCAAATCCTTTTGCTCTGCCCTCCATCTAAAATCCAATAATGGACTCTTGGCTTCCTCTCCACAAGCCCTAATTTTGATCCCTTACATCCATGGAATTCCGTATCATATTTTCAAGAACTTAAGCTAAAAAGAATATAAATACTCTTTTCAAACCCTTAAAAATCCCGAAGTAATTATTTAGAAGCATTATAGATAAAATCAACCTTGTGCTATCTCAAGGTGTTTACCAATTTCCCTCCCTTTGTGACAAATCTTACATCAACTAAATAGTATCTCTATGGAGACCCTCTTAAGAAACATACAACAAACACATACCATAATTGCCTTGCTAAATTAGCAATATAAAGCATTTCTGTGATAAAAAGCACCTCATTTGCTTTCATCAAGCAAAAATATTAGCATCAACCTCTTATTACTCATCACACATTATTAAAAGCTCTTTGAAATTGCAAATTATTTTGACAATTTTAATTGAAAAGATAGATATAAACTCAACCATTCTTGAAAATCTACCAACCATCCTCTTCATCATTAAACCAATTGTGTTACTCTTCCTTACCTTTTCTTTTATCGTCTCATTCTCCTTTCTTAAGGTTACTATTTTTTAAAGGAGTTTTGCTCTTTTAGTTTTAAATATATTTATTAAAATTATTTCTTAATTGTTAATATTAATTATTTAATAAACCATTTTTCTTTTTTCTAATTTATAATTTAGTCTCACACTTTTGATCAAGCCTTATTACAATGGGTCAAGTGTCTTCTTCGGGGGTTTGAACAACCTTATACAATGGGCCAAGAGTGTTATTGGAGGGATTTGAACCTAGGTAAAGAGGGTATTAGACCTACTTCCCACCTATTAAAGTTATTGCATCTGAAACATTGCACAATTTAATTGTAATAAAAAGGATAATGAAAGATGATTAACTCATTTTTACTGAAAAAAACACTTCTATAAATTCAAAATTACAATTTTTACAACCATTTCATACTCTAATTCCAATGATAATAAAATAGAAAAATTCAAAATTCTTGTTATTCACTCAAAGAAATCAAGGAAGAGCCACCCCATAACTTTGCTGAGAAACAAACCTTGGGACCTGTAAGACCAAACCACCACACTAAATTGTTGGACCACATGAACTAAAACATTTAATTTAATTTATTCTTATTATTTCATCTCAATCAATTTTCTTACCCTTTTATTGAATTTTTATTATTCCCATTGAACTTTGTTGATTACATGTTAACATAATATATATTAACCTTATTGATTTATGCATTAACAATTATTATAATAATATTTTAATACTTTAACATTTTTAAATATTTATTTTAATTTTGTAATTTTTTTTTAAATGTTAGATCTCTCACATTCTTATTTTTTATTTAAGATACTCTATATTAAATGATGGTGGTGGGGTTACGTCCATTGAAACCAAACTTTAGTCTATCGGACTTAAGAAAAAAATTATTTAGTTTAAATTAAATTTTTAATATGTTTTATTAATTTTTTATAATATTGTTTTTGAAAATGTTGATCTCTACTTGAATTTTATTTTAAAATTTACTCTATTTCTATTTATTAATATTATGGAGTAAATGAAAAAACCATTTAAAATAAATATATTTCACAATGCCATGTATTAACATATATTATAATCCCTTTATAAAATCTCTATTATATTATTATATTATTTTCATTTTTATATATGTTCTATTTTTAATTTTCTAAATCATAAATATTACGAATGTTGTTTTTTTAATCACTTTTAACCGTTACACAAACCATCTCGACTCTCGAGGAGCTTAGCACCTCCTTCATCCTGAAGTCAACAACGCGAATGGGGTGATTATCTCGGCTTTAGTCGCAACTCCCCCTTAAATAAGGCTTTTTATATAAATATAATTACCGTTAGAGACATAGCCGTTGGCTTGAAAAGATTAAATTCAACCCTGTTTTTGTTCATATTCAATGTTAAATCTTCAGATTCTATTTATTTCATTCACTCATGCATGCTCAAGCCTCAAACATATGTCCTCTGCCTTGAATAATTCATACAGGACCTGAAATTTAGTAATGCTACTGGAGTTCCTGTGTCTAATGAAGTTTGGATGAATTTGGAGTTTGGGCTTAAATGTTGTGACTAGAGGAAGCTGAGCAGACTTTTGGAGCTGTTAAACACCCAGGCCTGGTATGTTTTGCATTATTGTGTAATTGATTCAAAAGCAAGTTCATTAAACAACCTACTGATTGTCATGTTGTAATAAGTCTCCTATGCCAAGACAAGTTTTGGGAAAATTTCTGGGATCACTGAGCGCAGGATTAGTCAGTTTGTGTTGTATTCTAAACTTGCTTTCCCATCTGCTGAAACAGTCTGGACAACAGAATTCCAGCAGCCAAAAGAACATGTTTGCCAAGGTAAGGGTAATATGCTGGTAACTGTTAGGTCGGTCCAATGGGTTTCCTGTGACATTACTGTTATGCTTATGATTTTGTTCGGGGTACTTTTGAGTGCAGGAACAACCCCGCCGCCAGATCGAGAAGGGGCTAATTGTTTCCAAACCTGCTGCAGCAGCAAAGGGTAAATAGGTGACTTGAAAACCTACCATACTTTTAAGTTCTGGACTAGATTATATTTCTAAGAGCTATGCATGCAACATGGCAGGTCCTGCAATGGCAGCACCTAATCAGATGGCAGTGCTAGCCAACAAAAACAATAGAAAGGTCCTGGAAGACATTGGCAATGTGGTGGGAGTTTTGAACGCCAAATGCAATATCAACAAAGATGGTGTCATGGAGTAAGTTGTTTTATGCTATATTTTTTTTTTTGTTCTAGTCGGCGGCCTGCCTCAAATGTCCTGTTCTAAACTTGCGGACTGACTACTGTTTCAGGAGAGCTCGAGCAAACTTGGTTGTCAATACGAACAAGGGAGCAAGTTCCAGCACTCAGGTAAGTTTAACAGAACATAAAATGTGGCAACCTGGAATACTCTGTGAGAAGAGCCGTTGAACAGGTTCTAGGGTTTTTTAAAGGACAACATCCAGGTGAACTAAACTAGCAACAAGGCATAACCTCTGTGGTGATCCACCTGTTTTGTCAATCTTCCTGCCCAATATTCCAATTGTCTAGCCATGTTTGGTTTGTTGCTCTTCTTTTCGTCTTAGGGATCTCATTCTGTTCTCTAGTTTCTGGGAGCCCAAACAGAGGATCTCATACTTTTTATCTTTTTTCCTTTTACTTCCAGCAATCTCAAGGAGAGGGTATTAGGGTGAGAGCAGAAACAAAAGCAGAGGCAGTTGTCTGGGGAAACAAACAGCGGCGTACTATCAAAAGGACGGCTAAATATGCCGCCAATACACAGAAGGATATTGTCATTTCTGTACATGATAGCATAGAGACAAGTACACAAGATGGGGCACTACAAACACCTAACCAACTGAAAGCAAGGAAACCCGGAGCACAGTCACTGACTTCATCGCTGACTGCTAGAAGCAAGGTTTGTCTTATTACTTTAGTTATATAAATTCTATGATACTTTTCTTGTCTAGAATGGTTCAAATGGAAATATACATAGGCCAACAGGTTTTATAGGGCTTAATACAGCTTTGTGCCTATTTATGATGTAGGTGGGATGAGAATGATTAATAATTTTTATAAGGGTATTTCAGGATGCATGCCAGGACTGCAACGAAGTTCTCCCTAACATTGATCATGGGGACCATGGAAATCAATTGGCTGTTGTTGAATATGTTGAAGATATATACAAGTTCTACCGGAAGATTGAGGTATGTCTCTCTAGCGTTGATGGCAGTTTTTTGTGAATCTGAATTTCAATTTTTTTTGTTTTTTGTTTTTTAATCGTTAGCCCTGTTACCTGTATGTCCAGAACATAAGCTGCGTACCTCCAGATTATATGACAAGGCAGGTTGAAATCAATGAGAGGATGAGGGGAATACTCGTTGATTGGTTGATAGAGGTACAATGCTAGTTCTATGTGATGTAATGCTTAGATCTAGAAGATGTTTTATTCCGGCTATTTCTTAGGCTTGACTTTGAAATCTTAAACGTTGCAGGTGCATCTGAAACTTGACATGATGCCAGAGACATTGTATCTCACTGTGAACATCATTGATAGATACCTTTCTATTCAGACTGTTACAAAAGGGAAATTACAGTTAGTGGGTATCACTGCAATGCTTATAGCTTGCAAATATGAAGAAATCTGGCCTCCACAGGTAGGATGACTTTCTGACGTCCATAAGAAGGAAACCTTTAGTATATATATCTAGTTAATAGAAGACCTTGTTGGTTCTTGAAACAGTACAGGCACACTTGCACAAACTCTATTCATAGGGATAAAGAATCTCGGTACAAAATTATTGTACAATGGTTTACAGAATATTGACAAAAGAACTGGTTCATACATGGCTACAGGTCAATGACTTCATCGACATCTTGCCAAAAGAATACACAGCAGAACAGATGGTGGCTGTGGTAATTAGCTTTAAATAATTTCTTTCTTTTTCATTGAATTACGACGGTGTCCAAAGATGTAGTTTGACTGACAGATTGATAATAATTATTAATACATGGCAGGAGCATACAATTTTAAATCAATTGAAATTCAATCTTACGGTTCCCACTCCATATGTATTTCTCGTCAGGTTTCTGAAGGCAGTTGGTCCTGACAAACCTGTAAATATCTCAACCCTGCCACTTCTTTTACATTGTCAAAATAAGTCTCTGCTGCATTGGTTATATGTGTTTTCAACATGCCTTAACAGTCTTTTCCTCTTTTATTTCTTCTTATAATCCCCTGCTGTACTGACAAATCATAAAATCTATTGTCAAAATGCCTCAGATAGAGAATATGGCTTTCTTCTTGGTTGAGCTGTGTTTGGTTCATTACATGATGATTAAATACAGTCCTTCAATGCTTGCTGCTGCTGCTGTATACACTGCTAAATGCACTTTAAGGAAGGATCCTTGTTGGAGTAGAACACTTACCCTTCACACTGGCTACTCTGAAGCAGACCTCAAGTAAGTCTTCTAGTTTTCAAGGAGACATGCTTGTAATGAGTTTATCCCACATACATATACATACATATATATATATATATCCTACTACTAGGCATCTTAAATTTCTTCATCAAGTACAGGCATGTAATGTGTAGATCATAATACCAAATGCTGTGTATTTATCAACTATACATTGGCACTAGTCTGTCTGAGTTCTATTTTAATGTAAAAAGGGTCAAAGAGAAAGGGGTAGTTCTGTACATTGTGATGTAATAACATTCTTTTACTTGTTTCAGGGAATGTGCACACTTCATGGTTGACTTCCACAGGAATGCAGGAGAAAATAAGCTGAGAGTTGTTTACAGGAAGTATTCAATACCATTTTTTGGTTGTGTTTCTCTTTTAGCCCCTGCCAACTTACCTGGTGAGGACAGTTGCAGCTCTGGCAACCGATGAATAATGCACACCGTGTTTACAACACCGTGTTTTGGGTATTGTTCATGGAAATAACCCTTGACAAGGTGGATTTTATTGTTGGCTCTGGTGTCTTCCCTTATGCTTAGGTTCTTTTTTCATTTTCTTGAGAAGTATTTCTGGTCTTTTTCCTTTTGAACATCAGTCATTTCGGGCTACACTGGCTGCTCTCTTGTTTTTACAGCGGGAATGCTCTGTTTTTGTTTTATGTCGCAAATGTCTAATTTGCAATCACTTTCGATCCTTGTTATTGGTACATATTATCATTTATGTTCTCTGGGTATTTGTAACAGATTATATTAATATATAAACTGTTGTTGTTTTGTTCTGGTAAAAATGAGAACTTTTTTAAGGTGATCCTATTCAAAGAGAAAATCTAACGACGTAGATCTTTCCAACCCAAGACATTGAGTGAGCCAGATTATTCCATGTTAGGGTGCTTCCCCTTTTTATTATTTTTAAAAAGGGTATTATGTTTTTATCCTATATTTACGGAATTTATGTGTAAATCATTTAGGTATTTAGCTATGTGGTAAAGGCAGTATATCAAGTATTCTCTTTATTTTTGATTATTTTTTAGTGGTCAAAGTGTATTCACTATGTATAATTTGTTATTTTGTTTTTGTATTTCTAACCAAAGTTTTATAAAAATATTTAATATTTTTTTTTAAATTTAAAAATAATTTTGTAATTTTTTGGAAATTTTATTTCAAGCTTTTAATTGACTAATTTTGATAGAACATATTTCCTTTGATAGACAAATTCATTTAAACAAAAAAGCCAATCCGTTAGTTCTCTGACATTGACGTCTGACCTTGCTATTCATATCAATACTACTACTCTTCCCAATGTTACAGGTTAGTGCCCTGCCATTAAAGTTATTAATCCTGACCTTGCTATTCCTATCACTACTACTGCTCTTCCCAATGTTGCAGGTTCCTTACTTGGGCGGGAAAGGCAAAGCTTCGCACACTGCTCTGCACATTGGCTTTCCCCACATTGCAATTCTCCACAAATTAACTTGGGATAACCTCCATTCAACTCCCAAATTTGTACAATTCTCCACAAATTAACTTGGATAACCTCCATTCAACTCCCAAATTTGTGCAGACATATTAATAATTAACAATTAAAAGCCTCCAAAAAGCTATTAACTTGGAACACAAGATTCTGCACATTGGCTTCCACACTCAAATAATATTGACTCCGCACAAATAGAATTCAAATAAACGCTCACATTGGCTTCCACACTCAAATAATATTGACTCCGCACAAATAGAATTCAAATAAACGCTCACTAGTGGAACTTGTACATAAACTAATACAGGATACTGGGTTACTCAATTAAATATATCGTCTTCTATTGTGGTATACGACGATTTCAGTTAACACTACTGCTATATTCCTTACAATATCAATTCATATATACGTCGATGAACTCTAAACATTCATATAGAATTCTTTCGTTTTTTGCTCATCTAGACCACTTGCTCTTAGTGTTCGTCAGCGATCTAGCAACTCTTAATTTTTTTGTATTAATTCAATGCACAGATAAGGCGGAAATCGCAGCTTAAAAATATAAGGATCATGTTTCAATTTTCAAAGAGTGTTTCCATATTTGGATCATGTTTCAGTTTTCAAATAAGGCGGAAATGGCAGCTTAAAACAATTTTACTTCCGTTGTGAGCTTTCTCAATTTTTTGGAAGCAAAAAGGATAAGATGCAGAAGTTGGCGAAGAGCTTCCCCCTCGTTTTACGATGTCAGCAAGATGGAGAAGAAGAATATGCTCACCGACTACTTACGTGCACAACACTGCTTTCACCGGAGGTTATCGTAAACCTAGACTCCTCAAAGAGAATCACAACAAGCTCAAGAGATTTTGTTTCGAGGTACACAGAAGCACTCGAGATAGATATTTTAGGGAATTTTCGAGAGGGGCTTGACAAGCTCAGCGTCACCGTTGAGAAAGAAATGTGGAGTAGCGGGAAGGTATTTTTAGGTAAGCTGATCGAACCACATTAGTTGGTTTGAAACGTTGAGGATGAACCACATTAGTTGGTTCAAAATGTCGACCAAATCCTAATAGTGTGATTAATCTGAAAGACATTTTTACGAACAATTGTTATTCAATTCCCTGTGTTGTTTGTTAACAGGCGCGAACCCAGTAACTTCGGGCCTCAGGACAGATGGCCCTTCGTATGTTATCAAGTGGTTTGTGCCTCAGCTCGCTCCTACACTTAACTCATGCGTCCTTTTAAATATCATGAAAGAGCTCAGCATCCATCTTTAGGCAAGTTGATCGAACAACATTAGTTGGTTTGAAACATCAAGGATGAACCACATTAGTTGGTTCGAAACGTCGACCAAATCCTAATAGTGTGAGACATTTCTTCGAACAATTGTTATTCAATTTCTTGTGTTGGTTGTTAACGGGCGCGAACCCGGTAACTGCAGGCCTCAGGGCCAATGGCCCTTCGTATGTTATCAAGTGGTTTGCGCCTTAGCTTGCTCCTACATTGAGCTTAAGTGTCCTTCTAAAGACCGTGGAGGAGCTCACCATCCATTCAATATGCCTTCCCCTTTGGCTCGTCAAGGGCTACTACGAGAAGCTCTTTAAATTTCTGTGGACACATATGGCTTCGGCTTTAGACATGGCCGAGAAAGAATTCAGATCTAAAAGAGCAGAGGCTTGCCTTTGGTGGCATTATGTTCCCCAGTATCTTCAAACACATTCCCCGTGCGGGCAGCCAACTATAGAGAGATCTATTAGAAGTTCGTGGAGCCATTAGTGCATAGGGGAGCCTCAACAAGAGGGCTCTAGAGGGCATGGCACTGGTTCGGTCGACTGTGTACGAGGTGTTGAGGATTGACCCACTCGTTCCTTTGCAGTATGCGAGAGCCAAGACAAATTTTGTTGTGGAATCCCATGATGGGTTTATGTGGTGAAGGGAGATTTGTGCGGAGGGTACCAGCCTTTTGCGACCATGGATGCCAAATTGTTCGATAGAGTGAATGAGTTTCTGGTTGTTCATGGGTCTTGCTCTACCGTTTAAACCAGGAGAGGACCTAAAGGGATCCCTAGAGGACAAATGTTCGCCCACTGTCACCTCAACTAAGGCTCCTTACTATTTACAAACTTTCACTAATGAGAGGAGACCCGATATATATGGAGTCACAAATCATCAAGTGGATATAGAGTGACCCTTTCCATAAGATGTTGAAGAATAGAGCTTGCTTGCTTTCTAAGCGAGGTACAATGTCTTCTAGGGGAAGGATGGGAGGACTTGAGGGTTAAGTTTAGTGAATATGACTTGTGAAGGAGTTTCTGAATCCCTAAAATCCTTGTTGAAATTGGTATCCCAGATGGTTCTTGAAGAATTAGGACAACATGGGACCAAGTGGACCCAACCTGGGTTAGGAGGTAAAAGTCTAGCAACCAATGATGTTCTTAACCCAGACTAGCAAGGGGAAAGGATCAAAGAAAGAGTTTTCACTAAAAGGTGTTGAACTGAACTCGGAGCTAGGAAGGGGAAAGGATCATAGAAAGAGTTTTCACTAAAAGGCATTGAATTGATCTCGGAACTAGGGCTTGACCTTTTTCACAACTCCATTGTCAAAATGACTTCAAAATTAGAAGAGGTCTTCAGGAGACACCAACGCAGGAGAGGCTAGGAGATCAAAATTTTTGGAGGGATAGTTTATTAGTAAAATGATGCCCTAGGTGACCCAACTTGGCTAGACCTAGGAAAAGGTGAAAAATAATTGATTTTAGGTGACCACCTCTTAATAGATTAGTGCCTTAGTATTGGAAGAATGGAGTCTATGATAATATGAATGGAGACCTTGGTTCTTAGTCAAGGAGGCCTCACAACTACCTCACTAGCCGTCTAGGGCAAAGAGAAGCAATTTTGTAGCTTTTATATTTCAATGTGCAAAAGGTGATAGCTTATGAAGATGAATTCGTTGATAGAATTATCCATATGAAATTTCATTCAAATTACATGCCCCATACATTGAGAGATGTTATGTAGACACAATACAATGTATATGACAAAGTAAAACAAAAATAACATTAAAAACGTGTACTTACATGTAATAATATATATCCAACCATCCACAATCTGGCAAGAGAGAAGCTCCAAGATAAGATAGACCAAATCCACACATCAAAATTCATCAATGAAGTTCCAATTCATCCACTAAGAAAAAATGTGAAATTCTCAAGAGAGTGGGGAGATTCAATCCAAAGTGATGATGATCAAATGAACTCATCTCACTTGTATTTATACACTAATGAGGAGTTTGAATTAGTCTCCTTGTCCTACATAAGGGCCCCAAAAATAAAATAATATGCTAATAATCTAACTTTTGGTGATAAGCCCACCAAACTAGTTCATAAATGAAACTCTCAAGAGGTCAAATAATAATCTATGCATGTTGTAGGGCCCTCTAAGAGGCTTGATGAGGCCTATGGGTGCCATAATGAAGAGTAGGATCCTCAGAAGTGATGGACAGGGGGTTGGCCCTTGTCTTCCAAACAATAGACCTGTTGTGCTCAGCTGCCAAGTGCATGGTACATCTGTGGGTCTGGTTGGGCATAGGTAAACCAGGTGCATCTTCCTCATCCAATGGGAGTATCTCGAACATCTCTAACCATCCTCGAGGATCCATGGAGTGAGGTCTACTGCTATGGAGGCCCATGGTTCTCAATACACACCCTACATGTGCCAATGTACCGTATGGAGAATTAGGACCCCTTATAGGGAGATGAAACCCAAGATGGAGACCATCTGCAACCGTGCATAAGATCCAATGCAACCCCTAGCCTCTAGTACAAAAATTCATTAGGGAAATTGAGTAAATGAGCTTACCAACCATGGACCATAGGTGGGGACTTCATAATGGTCTGCCATTCCATAATGGGCTTCAGGATGTGGCAATGTCTCCTAAACTCCAAATGGGGTTAACTAAGTATCCTATTGGGTGGTTTCTACTTCTAAATGGGATAATATTTTCAAGGTGCATCCTTCAAAAGGTGGTGGCATGTGACAGATAGGTGAATGAAGTAGGGGATGAGAAGGCGCAACCCTGGGCCACATGCTGGGGTATAAGGGTAGCCAATAAAAGGGAAGCCTGCAATTGAGTTTATAATTATAGGAGTGAGAAATCGTGGTACATGAGGTGCCCCATCCTTCATTTTTCATCTCTTCTTTATATGCCTTTTTCCTTTTTATGATTTTCTTTGATTAACTACTCGGGCTCAAGGGGTAAGAGCATGATGTATGAGATATAGCAATGGATACCCCCTTTTAGGGTAGGGCAGTTGATTGCCCACCGTGGGGTTGGGACACTCATGGGTTCCTATATGATGAAGGGGGCTCATAGAACCTGTAGGAACCAGGGTGATGGGGTAGAGCTCATGTATTGGCTTTTGCCCACTTGTTAAATGTGTTTGTCTCGACCATCTTTTGCATTTTGTGATACATTTTCCTTGAATGTGGCCAAATATGCATTTTTCTTTCTTTTTAACTACATCAACTTTGGGGCATGATTCCACGCTTGACCCAAGTTGTGGGCAATTCAACCCAATGTGAACCCAGTGGAGGAATGTGGACCCAACCAGGAAAAATGATAAAGGAGGTAATAATGTGTGGAAAGGAGGCAATATGAATGGATAAGAGAGCAGGACCACACAACCAAAATGGGGTTTTTCCATGAAATACCATTCCTAAAGCTAAATGATCAGTAGAAGAGATTCCACAAGACTAGAATGCAAGGTTAATATCCAAAATGGGTCTAGGGGACAAGGGCACATACCTGACCCATTCTTCCGTTGAATCCCCCCATTAATGCATGCCCAAAAGTGTCCATGATAAACAAACTACCTTTAGGTTTGGGAGGCCCACCTTCAAACATACGATCATGACAAATGGACGAGGGACCACATGGCTGGGTTGGGTGGCGAAGAAATGGTACAATGAGCTAGCTGGTGGATGCAAGGGGTTGTTGGTTACCGGCTAAGGACCATCTTGGAAAAAAAAAATCTCCTAGGGTTATCACTCATAGAATGGTGGGTAACAGGTCCGAAAGGGCAGAAGATTCTCATTTACATTTTTTTGGTCCAATGACCACAAAACAAATGAAATGTTGGTCGATTACAAGTATTGTGGGGGGAAGGACATTGTCGTCATGGTGGCACGGTTGTTTGTGGCACACTTCTTCCTGAAATACGATTTGTATACCATAGACCATTCGTCCTCCTCCATCACGTTTATGGCGCTCAACAAGGCCACTTTCTGAGATCAGAATACACAAATTTTGGCTTTGCAAATAATTGTATTTGAATTTGTTTTAGATATTGCTTTAATTAATGTAAGGAATCTCTTATTAATTTATATTCGTTTGTGAATATATTATAAATCTTTGTCATATTAACCATAATTCTTGTACAACAAATTTGAGGTGGGAACACTTGGTCATCGAATTTCATTGTGAGGAAGTGTGGAAGCTCTGCATAATCCGTGTTCTCCCACACAATGAACAATTAAAATTAAATTTCATACCAAAGAGGCATAGCCATTGATTAATTAACGAATAAATTATTTTAATTAATGTAATTAATTTTTTATTAATTTATATTCGTTTGCAAATATATTATAAATCTCTGCCATATTAACCTTAATTCTTGTAAAACAAACTTGAGGTGGCCCCCACATGACCAACTACTTTCATTGTGCAGAGGCATGGAAGCCTCGCACGATTGGCTTCCTCCCACACAACAATGAATATATATGTGTGTGTGTGTGTGTTCGTTAAACGAAGTATGAAATTTATGAAGGGATCTTTTATTAATTTATATTCATTTGCGAATATATTATAAATCTCTATCATGTTAACCTTAATTCTTGTACAATGGACCTAATGTGGCCCCCACGTGACCAATATTTTCATTGTGCGAAGGTGTAAAAGCTTCGCACAATTGGGAGAATTCTGATTGTGCAGAGCTTCCACTATGTCGAGAGCTTTGTACGAAGAGATTTTTTGTTTCTTTGTACATATTTTTCTCCACACTCCGCACAACCATTCACTTCCACTCTATGAAAAGTTTTATGCAAAAAATATCAATTAAATAGTGGTAGAGGTAGGGACTATGGTGCATCACAACTATTCTCCTTGTATATATTGATGTACTCTAGTCACATTGACCATTTTATCAAGATACATCACTTTTTCTCCACAATTGCATCAAATATTATGTTTATTGGTCAATAAAATAAGCAATAAGGAATGAAAACATTGAGAAAAACAAATTAAGTGGAAAAGTGGAAAGCTTTGATATGAAGGTTTAGAAGGGTGAACTACCAATGCGAAAAGTTTTAATGAGGATGGAAAATTGAAACATTCCAAAGCCAAATTTTTATGGTCTTAGCATTCTATAAAATCTTCTAAACAAAAGCGGTATCATCCAATTAATTAGATCATATGAAGATGAAATGATCACGCACACTAATCCATGTTCTAAATGCACACTGATTACTCCAAGGTCACATTCATTTTTATTAGTCTAGATTTGACAATATGAAAAGCTTTGGAAGAGATAGTTTTATGTTGAAATCAAAACATCTCATGGATAACTAAAGTGAAACATTTATGATCCTTATACTCTATAAAAATCTTTGAAGAAAGTAATGTGAATCTCTATAAGATACCCCTCAAGAAATACCTTAAATTTCACACTAAATTTATGAGTTTTTATTGGTCTAGTCTTAGTGTGTTTTCGTCAAACAATTGGAGTGCAAACTCTTGTACAATGGCAAGATGTATGCCCATGAAAACAATTCAAGACAATGATATAATTCCCATATTAAACTCAACAATTAGTAAGTTATTATAGATGATTGATATTAACAATGTTTACATGTTAATGCCACTAAATACATCTTGGAACATGATAATAATAATAATGTTGGAAATTACATTGTCATTTAATCTTTTAACAACATAAATTACGTAAGAGGAAATAACATTGGAACCTGGACTATTGTAGCAATAGATGTCTTTAGTATTAATGGCTCTTTTTGAAGGAACAAGAGTGGATGCTTCAATCTTCAAGTCGGGCCTCTTTGGCTCAATAAATGACCCACATACAATATAGAAAATTAGTCCCAAATAACAGTTTCAACCTTTTCAAGTATGCTCACGTAGTGAGGTAAATGAGGGAACTTGTATCACTTAAGTTGATGCAGACTTGGTCTAGTATGTTAATTCATAGCCCCTTCAACAATTAATATCAAATCCACAGGAAAGTTTGGAACCTTGCTTCTCTTCCTGTAGTAATTCTTTCCACATGTCAACATACATCCACATTAAACTCAACAAATAAAGATGATGTTCAACCAATAAGAGAAGGGGTAACTCGACCCTAATGTCAACAATGTTTACACATTAATCCCACTAAAATCATCTCAGAACATTGTCATTTAATCTTTTAACAACAGAAATTACGTAAGGAGAAATAACATTGGAACTTGGACTATTCCAGCACAAGATGTCTTTAGTATTTAAGGCTCTTTTTGAAGGAACAAGAGTGGATACTTCAATTCAAGTATGCCCTCTTTGGATCAACAAATGACCCAAACATAGTATAGAAAACCAATCCCAAATAAGTGATGCACCCAATGAGGAATAATCAGGCACACGTCTAACAAGAGTCATGTTGGGCATTGGATCCTACCATAGCGGGTTTTTGGGGCTTGTAGTCCGAATTTTGGTCAAAAGTAATGTAAGACCCCGCAAAAAGTGGGCGCGGAGTGCGAGAGTCTAGGGTTCTCCGCCCTAAAATATTGTAATTTAATATAGAATGTGTCGGCCTACCCATGGTCTGTGAACCATGAGAATGTATAAATAGAGCGAGGCTCTAAGTGTAGAAGTTAGTTTTAGTTTTGATCTTAAGTGATATGGGTTTTTGAATGCAATATTCGCTCTAAGTCTGTAAGTTTGAGTTTTGGGTTGTAAGAGTAGGAAGAGGCTTTGCAACTATGTGCGCAGGGGCCTGGTAGAGTCCGTAGCTGTGTGCGTGGATCCCTGTAGCTGAGTGCGTAGGGCAGAGTTGGGATTGTAACGAAACAAAAGTTTAATAAAAGCTAAGTTGGTTTTGAAGTATTGTGCATCTATTCGTAGATCTGTATGTTTATGTTTCTGTTATATGTTTATGCATCTCCTTATAGTTTATGATTGCGCACACTTGGTATGAATGTTGAATGATTGATAAGAATACTGGGCCCACAAAATTAAGATAAGATCGATCATAATAACGCAGTAAGGATAAAGAATCTAGATCGCGTCTCTTCACACCCTTTATAGAGCTACGTGAAGGTCAGACAGCTAGGCGGAGCAACGTAAGCGCGTAGGATTGGTTCGCGAACTTCCCAGACTTCATCAAGACATCCCTAGGGTGTGGAAACCTGGTTCCAGCACCCTCCCATATTACCTCGGGTGAGACCTTAGTCCGTGCATGGCGGACTGTTGCCGAAAGGGCTAGTAGTTTCGGGATTTGTTTAGCTAACTCACTTCTGAACCTGAGTCAGGCCCCAATAAGCCAAGAAGTCATATTTATCTCTGCTCTTTAACACACTGAGTATACATTACACTTTTTAGAATACAGTAGGTCCAATCCTTTCAAGTATGCCCATGATATATCTATAGGAGATATCAGCCCATGAAGTGAGGTAAATGAGGGAACTTCTATCACTTAAGTTCATGCAAACTTGGTCTAATATGAAGACAATATTGATGTTAATTCATAGCCCCTTCAACAATGAAGATTCAACCCACAGGGAAATTTGGAACTTTTCTTCTCTTCCCATAGTAACTCTTTCCACAGGTCAACATACATCCACAATAAACTCAACAACAAAGATGATGTTCAACCAATAAGAGAAGGGGTGACTCGACACTCATTGACATTCATGAACTCGACCTCTTGGTTGCTCCAAACCTAGCAACAAACTTGATCCCTCTTTTTGATAAATCGACCAACCACTACAGGAAATGACTTGGGCCCCTTTTGTTAGTATAATTCTACTAGCAAATAACAATAAACTCGATCTTCTTTAAGGGAATAAAATTTGCCTGGGGAAACTATTAACTTCGACCTCTTAGTACAAAGGAAACTTGACCTCCTCTCTCATGATTTTGACCCCATATTCAACTTGTTAGTCCATTACTAGAAGATAAAATCAATTGATGACATTATTACCTTTGTTATCTTCTTCTTTGCTAAAGCACAATGGAGAAATTTGAGTTGTTCTCTCTCTAAACTAACTAGAGTGTATAGCTTCAACACCAAATCTAGCCACCAGTAAGTAGGGTTTCCAAAACCCTAGACCCTTCTCTAAGAGCTCTTCAAAAATTATTTTTCTACATGGAAAAATGATAGAATGAAGAGAACTGCCTCATTTCCCTTTTTTATAACTCACTTGACTCTTTTTTTGCCATCCTTTTTACCTTTTCCCTCCAATTAAATAATAAAATCACTTTTCCTTTCTTATTTAATAAAATGACTTATATTAACTAATTAAAAGCCACTTTTAATGTTGAAAAATGTTTAACTCACCTCTACAATCACACTGGCCACCCAAAGCCCCTTTTCATCATCTGCCATGTAGATATTTTTGTCTTGATTCCAACAATGCTATTACACTAAGGTGTTTCTCCAAGTAATAAACCCAAAAAAACACCTTAATCGTAATAACTTTGTTCTATGGAAATCATTGGAATGTAATGGAACCAAGACTGAACCGTGTAGAACTGATCCTAATGATGAAATATGATAATTGATCCCATTCAAACCCATAAAACTCCTCTAAAACCCTCCAGGCCCACCAATTGAGTAATCCCCCTCCTTTGACCGGGCTGACACAAGCTTTGGAAACTCTTAATCTCATCACAAGGTAATGCAAAGTTTGGGGACATTACCATCAACCCTCCCTGACATTGCTTGTTCTCAAGCAATGTTGTCACATGTTGTCACTCCATAAGCTGATCCAAACTAATACCAAGTTCTTAAACCATCCTGATCATTGTGAATTAGTCCACACTCCGCTCATTCCCCAACGAGGCATAAACATTAGAGGCATAAAGTCTAATGGAAGATTTGGGTGATGTTCCCCTGTAAAGACTAGCTCATCCATAATGGTACATGAGTTGTCAACCCCTGCAATGTCAAGGCCCCATGTTGATCTCAAAAGGAGACTGTGATGTTGCCAATTCTATAACTAAGTACTACAACGAAGTATTGCTAACTGTTGTAGCCCATCTGTGCCTCATTTCTAATCCTTGCTTGCAAACAATAGATAGACACCATGTATCATGAAATCTAGTGTATGCTAAACTTCCATACTCTCTCTAGACCACACAATAGAATCTACTATCCCATCTCCTGGCCATGTATCCAATTATTGCCTGTAGCCTACACACCCTCATGTAAAATAAGTTGCAACACATCTTAATCTCATCATTTTTTTTCCTATAATTGTTACATAGTGACATCTTACAATTATGTTAAGTAGTCCCAATCACAAACTTTTTAATATTTTGTACCAATTATATGCTAACATTACTTATATTCTCCTATGGGTGTAGTTGTGGGTTGGAAACATTAATAGGTTCACATATATAGTTTTAATAAAATATTTTATTTTGTAACTTATTGTTCCATTACTTAAACGATGGAAATCTTATGAATTTGATTTATGCACTATTAATTATTCACCTTTATATGGTTGTATTTGAATATCCATGTTTATAGGTCCAAACCTTTGTGATCCATTATATTGGTCAATTATGTAGATAATTAAATCTAAGGTTAATGTCATTGACCTGTTAAATAATGCACCACTTGTGGTCCTCTATTTACATTGGGAAATTTGGGAATTTGGAACAACTGTGGGACTGTGGTACTCATCTACTCCTTGATACACATTTAGCATCATGAGTTGGCCTCACGCCAAGGACGTCCATGTGAATATCACATGGTGCCTTCACTGCACACTGCCAATGTTCCTGGTTTGTTAAACACATCTAACGATGGAAATCATTAGGGTTTTGGGTTGACTAACCCTATCCCTCTTTTGGTTCTCCTATTGTCATTGTATCACTCAGCCACCAGAACCCTGTGCCGCTAGGTGTCACTGTGGAGAACTCATTGGGTTCATTTTGGCAGTGTAACTCCATCCACTTGCCATGTAGAGGCAATCCTAGGTAACATGCTTCTCTTGTTAATTCTTTGCTCTCCAAATAAATTAGGGTGTCACTTTAAAATAACTTATCCTTGTTTGTGCAAGAATGAATGCTTACAATTACCACTAAGTAATACCCATCTTTATTAAGATAACTCTTCAGCTAAAATCACATGATAGAATATTTGTCAACGCGTTTCAAACCAACCAGTGTGGTTCATCATCAAGACAAGTTGAATGATTAGATCTAGAAAGCAGTTAAATAGTTAGAGCAGAGCCTCCAATAGCTATAATTATTGACCAGGTAACAGTTAGGAATTTGAATTTAGGCTTCTGTGATCCATGTCAAGATTAAGATAATTCTTCGGCTAGAATCACACGATAGAATATTTGTCGACGCGTTTCGAACCAACCAGTGTGGTTCATCATCATGACAAGTTGAATGATCAAATCTAGAATGTAGTTAAATATTTAGAGCAGAGCCTCCAATAGCTATAATTATTGACTAGGTAATGGCTAGTGAATAAAGAACAACTAGGAGGCCCACACACTTAAGAAAAGTTCTTATTTGTAGGAATGGTTCTTCAAACCCTCGCTTAATCAAATTGCTTGGAATTTTGTTTCATTGTATACTTTGTAACCTTATGGGTATATAGGGAATTCGTTCCTATTCCATGTTTCCTTACTAGAATTACTCGACCGTTCATAATTATAATTCTGCCATGAGGTTTCTTGGTTCATCATTTTTCCTTTCTAACTATGTATCCTTCTCCTACATATATTCTTTTGGCTAAATATCTAAGCACTACTTTACTGTTGGAGATCTCGGATTTATTGTGGAATGATAATAGAGTCACTTGCTATGAACCCTTATAACGTTAGAGGGAAAAATAACTGACGAATCTACTTCATGTATATGGTTTGATCTTTTTTTTTCTTTGTATCCTTACAAAGTTATTCACACCAAACTTCAAAAATGGCATAGTTTCATCATTACGTGCATGCATAAAAATTTTGTATTCAACTAAAGAATTTAAGAACCATTTTCCCCGCAAGCATAAATATTTTTACATACAATTATCATTAACATAATAGAAAATCCTTACACTAGGAATGTAGAAATGAACATATTTGTATGTCTATGGTATGCATTTTTTTCATTAATCTACAACATGCATATCATTTACCATTTAACAACAAAAATAAAACATAACCATGAAGTTAAATGTAAATTACTATTTGGAAAACGGTTTAGAATCAAGCACATTACACTTGACCATGAACTTCCTCCACAAGTTCTCCCGAGCTAAGATCTTCTTGCCTCTAAAATCAACAATTTCTTTGATTCATATGTTATAGTTACCAATCAAACGGGAAAATTACCTAGTGCCCATTTTTTTGAGGTTGCAAAAATCACCCAATTTTGAAAATTGGCGATTCAGAATACACTTCTTTTTAGAGCATATTTTTGACACTTTAAATTTTCTTATGTATCAAGTATGAACATTTTTTTTCTTAAATGTTAGTGATTTTCATGCTGATTTTAAAAATTGTAGCATCAACACATTTTTTTAAAGGTTTATTTTTGACACTTTAAATTTTTTAATATATTAAGTATGGATATTATTTTTAAATGCTTGTGATTTCATGTTGGTAAAAAAAAAACATGACAAAAAGAATTCAAATAATAATAAAATCTATAATATATAATATATAAAAAAAAACCCATACAATTTTTAAAATAAAACAAAAATAAATAAATTAAACAAAAATAAAAAATAAATAAAAATATAAAAAAACATATTTATAATGATTTTTTTACGCTAAAAAAATAAAAAATAAAATTGGAAAAAAATTTAAATATTGAAATTGAAAAAAAATAAATAAATTAAAAAAGTTAAATTAGAAATAATATAATAATAATAAAATAAATAAATAAATAATATAAATTTATAATTTAATAAAAAAATTTAAAACAAAAAATGTGAAAAAAATTACAAATTTAAAAGTAAAAAAATAAAATAAATACAAATCATAACAACATCTTTCGGTAAAAATCACACAAGAGATAAACTCGTCAATGCGTTTTGAACCAGCGAGTGTGGTTTATTCATCTGATGATAAGATCTAAGACAATTATTAAGGTATTATAGACTCATGTGCATGGATTTGCCTTATGTTACTTTGTCCAATGGATCGATAAGATTGTGAAATACATAGACAATGAAGCAGTAAAGAAACATAATAGACAACACACATAAACACAACAAGTTTAATAAGAAGTTCACCCAACACTCCTAGGTTATAGCTCCTGGTCTAGCCTTCAATAGCAACCTCTCTATTATGTCTTCAAAATAGAGTTTTACAACAGTGAGCTCAATTTGAGCCTCACACAATAGATACAAAACAATAAGGCTTTTACTTGGATACCCTAAGTCTCTTCTGAGTACACAGACTCTCCTCACTGACTCTCTATCTCTGTTGCTCTGTCTCAGCATTGCTTTCCTCTGTTTGCTCTCTGTTTGTGGCTTTAAAGCCAATCGCACTGTCTGTTCATTTCTCCTTCTTGGGCTCTTTGGCTTCCTGACCTCTGTCCGCTTAGATCCCCCTTTGAGCGTTAGCAATCATTGCTAAACGTTTTTAGGGATGGTGGCCACCTATACTGTAACAAAATGGGTCATTGAGCCTTTGAAACTCCTAGAAACTGCGTTCTCTGTGTTCACAGAGAAATACACTAAAAACTATGAAAATCTGCCAAACTGCAGCTTTTCAAATTTGAAATGTTATACATTCCACCTTATAACTCCGATTGGGTCTGCCTGTATAATCATATCACATCTGCACTGTTGATCTGGGAGATCCAGATCCAACGGTTGTGGTTCATTTCGGGAGGCCCTTTCGTACGGGGGTTAACCGCCCGATAAGGGTGGTTTTCTCTCTCCTCAGCCTAGACACATGGCAGCCACAGTATGGGATCGGGCAGAGCCCGGTCCAAACCACTTACCGTCCACAACCTATTCAAAATCCTATCTGTTTCCTTTAGCCTAGACACATGGCAGCCACTGTATGGGATCGGGCAGAGCCCGGTCCAAACCACTTACCGTCCACAACCTATTCAAAATCCTATCTGTTTCCTTTGTGTAAAAAAATACATTAAACATTGGAATCCTGCTCATCTCGGACTTGAAATAGTATTCAACGACATTAATAAACCCTTTTAGGTCCGTAATATCGCATTGGCCCTTTATCCCTTGTATTTCGTTTGTTTAATGATGCATTTTACATTGAAAAAAGTTGTTTCCGGACTTGAAATATTATCAAAGATCATCTGTAGTTTTATCGGGTCCGGCTATCGCAGTTATGGTTATTATCGGCCCCGCTCCATTGAAATGTTCCGATGCGATATTGCAAGGCAATTGATCGCAATCGCATATTGCACATACCTCGGCCATTGTAAGCGCTCCTTTGCATTTGTCGATAGCGATACTGCGATGTAACTGGGGCCATTGATCTGTGTGCTTGATCGACAATCCTTGTTGACCTCGTTAATCGTTGTCTTGTGGTCTTCGTTGATAGCCTGCCTTTGCTACTGTCAATTGCGATTTGTCGATCGGATTTGAGCCGTTGATTGGCCATATCTGACGGCTCCGATTCAAAGTTGATTTCACTGCCGATAAAAATGTTTTTCAACATTTTCTCTATGTTTTTGCCTCTCGATAATGTTATCTGCCTTCTCCAAAAGGTATTTCTTTTGCGATAGATTGGAATGTTTGAATAGTTAGAGGGTTTTCTAGGATCCATTTGGATCATGCCTTTCCACTGAAAAGGCATTTGGACCACCAAAAGTTGGTTTTTAAGCATCAATCAAGTGAGGATACAACTTCCTCACTTGTTCAATCTCTATCCATCTTGCACTACTTGGTTTTGGACCTTTGAGTCCAATTATGAGGTACTCAACATCCCCTCTGTGCGTAGTTCTCACCTTTCTATCCAGAACTCTATCTTCCTGCAACTCATTGAGATATTCAGGTAACATATCATCAATAGAAGACAACCAACTTTTCTCTTCGGGATCTTCAATCTATGAAGGTTCAAATAGTCTTAAGTTCTTTGCATTAACTACTGAATAGATGTGCATGTAAGCTGGCAAATCAAGGCGAAAAGCATTCTCACCAATTTTCTCAAGTACCTTGAAAGGCTCATACCTTATTGGCTTCAACTTCTTAACTTCACCTTGCATTCTGTCTTTGCTGATGTACAACCAGAGTTCATCACCAACTTGGAAGCTATGCTCAACTCAATGCTTATTATCCCTTGCCTTGTACTTGGCTTGGCTTCTTTCTAGATGTTTCTGCACTGACTGTTGAATTTCTTGGAACTGTTCAATGAACTTGGTTGCCTTGTCCACATTGATGTGTCCATCAACTGTTATGTCTTTACTAAAGACAAAATCCAAAGGAGATCTTGAACAATGTAAACTTTGAAACGGGAACTATAAACTCAAAATGAGAACTCTAGCCAAAAAACCCCGTAGAAACACAAAAGACAGCGCTAAAAACGAAAAGTGTTGATGTTGGAATAACACCTTTTTTTCTAGGGTAAATTTTCAACATGTTTTGAAAATGGCCTTGAACATCAATTTTTTGTGCAAAAATTGTCTAAAAAACACCCTCAAAACAAAGCGTTGATGTTCGAATAACGTTTATTTATTTATTTATTTTTTTCAATGGTAAATTTTGTGCAAAAAACACCCTCAAAATGAAAAGTGTTGACGTTGAGATAACAAATTTTTTTCAAGGGTAAAATTTCAACATTTTGAAATAATGGCGTAAAATATTTTATAAA